>WNYA01000577.1:11888-139217 GCA_019512145.1 Engystomops pustulosus
CACCTCCACACTATATCATTGTGCCACTCTGCGGGCTCCTGCTGCTGATGCCAGCTTCACACTATATCATTTTGCCACTCTGTGGCTTACCATGTTGCCGCCACCTCCACAACTTTGACCTCCTGCTGCTGATGCTGCTGCTGGTGCCCCCTTTGCAGTTATTTTTTGGCAAAGGCCTGATATTTTAAGGAAAACTGTAATGTGTTATGCATGTGGCGTCTCGATTCTCAAAATTGAAATTTATATTGAATATTTTGAATTCAAATTCATTTCAAATTTCATCATTGTGCCACAATGTGACCTCCTCTGCTGTGGGTTTTGTGGATTCCTGCTACTGCTGACGCAACCTCCACACTATGTCATTGAACCACTCTGTGGCTTTCCCTGTTTTCTACCACCATGTTGCTGCCACCTTTGGGCTGCTGCCACCCCCTCCACACTCTATCATTGGGCCACTCTGTGGCTTTCCCAGTTGCTGCAACCATGTTGCTGCCACCTGTGGGCTCTTGCTGCTGCTTCTGCTGCCCGCCACCCCCACACTCTTATCATTTTGCCACTTAGTGGCCTACCTTTTGCTGCTGTTGATGCTGTTTTTGCCACCTCCACACTCTTATCAGTGTGACAATTTGTGGCCTCCTGTTGCTGCTGCTGATGCCCCCTCCAAACTCTTATCATTGTGCCACTTTGTGGCCTACCATGTTTCCCCCACCTCCAAAATTTGACAAGGTGCCTCCATGCGGCCTACTCATGCTGCTGTCAACTGACCGCTGTCTCCCTAGAACACCCTGTGATTTTAAGAATGCTGTTTTCACCCTCCATCACTCTTTGGCGCTGCCACTATTGTTTAGTTCCCCCTTCGTTTCATCTGTCAGAAGGAATGAAAAGCCTCAGGATTGATAGCCAAAAGCAGGTTATCTCTGTTTTGGATCCACTCCTGTTTGATTTTGGCTTTAGCAATACTGATGATGGATTATTGACCGAATGAAAGCGGACACTGATGAACGAAATGAAGGCCAAAATGATCGCTGACATCAATGCAGTTGGAAGAGGCAGTGGTGGGGCTAGTCGGAGAGGCGGGGACAGAGCTGGTGCATCAGCGCCAAATGTTTCATGTAGTGAAGCTCCCGTGGCGAGGGCTAGATTTTCAGAAGTCTGGAAGTTCTTTAAAGAAACACCGGATTACCGACAGACTGTGGTGTGCAACATGTGCCACACCAGGATCAGCAGGGGTTCCACCACTACCAGCTTAACCACCACCAGTATGCACAGGCAAATGAATGCTAAACACCCCACTCATTGGAACCAAGGCCTTTCACCTCCGGCCCGGCACACCACTGCTCCTTCCCCTGTGTCATCTGCTGCCTGCCCAGGACCCCGGCCCAAACACCTCATGTGCGAAAACCACACCTTCACCTCGACGATCCTCCACAGCATCCACCAATGTCTCCATGCGCAGCGTTCAGCACTCCATACCCCAGACGCTGGAGCGCAAGAGGAAGTACAGTGCAACCCACCCACACGCCCAAGCCCTCAACGTCCACATCTCCAAACTACTTAGCCTGGAGATGCTGCCCTATAGGCTCGTAGGGACCAAGGCCTTTCGCAACCTCATGGCGGCAGCCGCCCCTCGGTATTCTATCCCCAGCCGCTACTACTTTTCCCGATGTGCCGTCCCAGCCCTGCACCAGCACGTGTCAGACATCATCCGTGCCCTGACCAACGCCGTTTCTGACAAGGTCCACCTGACCACGGACACATGGATGAGTGCTGCTGGGCAGGGCCACTATATATCGCTGACGGCACATTGGGTTAACTTGGTGGAGGCTGGGACCGAGTCTGACCCTGGGGCTGCTCATATACTGCCGACGCCGAGGATTGCGGGGCCTACCTTGGTCCAGGTCTCTCAGGCCTACTATGCCTCCTCCTCCTCCCACCCCTCCTCCACCTCCTCCTCTGAATTACCATCCGTGGGCATGGCGCCATCAGTCGGTAGCTCTAGGCACAGCAGCAGTGCCATCGCTAAGCGTCAGCAGGCGGTGCTCAAACTGCTGAGCCTAGGCGATAAAAGGCACACCGCCCAAGAGCTATTAAAGGGCATCACGGCGCAGACTGATCTGTGGCTGGCACCGCTGAACCTAAAGCCAGGCATGGTTGTGCGTGACAACGGCCGTAACCTGGTGGCGGCTCTGCAACTCGGCAGACTGACACATGTGCCATGCCTGGCCCATGTGTTAAATCTGATAGTTCAGCGTTTCCTCAAGACATACCCCAATCTGTATGATTTGCTCATGAAGGTGCGCCGCATCTGTGCACATTTCAGGAAGTCCAGCACAGATGCTGCCACTCTCAGGGCAGCGAAGCGCCGCCTCCAACTGCCCGCTCACCGACTGTTGTGCCACGTGTCCACGAGGTGGAATTCAACATTAACCATGTTATCCAGAGTTTACCAGCAGCGCAGAGTGATTGTAGACTGCCAGATGTCAACTTCCACCAGAACTGGTAGTCAGGTCAGTCAGCTTCCTCAAGTCTACAATGAGGAGTGGACGTGGATGTCTGATATCTGTCAGGTGCTGAGTAACTTTGAGGAGTCAACACAGATGGTCAATGGCGATGCAGCCATCCTAAATGATCACACAGCTCCCTACAACTACTGGGTTTCAAAGCTGGACATGTGGCACAAACTGGCGCTGTAAGCCTTGGAGGTTCTTGCCTGCCCTGCCGCTAGCGTGTTGTCCGAGTGGGTTTTCAGTGCAGCTGGTGGCATCATCACCGATAAGTGTACACGCCTGTCGACTGACAGCGCTGACAGGCTGACGCTTATCAAGATGAATATAGCCTGGATTTCTCAGGATTTCCATTCTCCACCAGGTGAAGGAAGCTCAACCTGAATAATGTATGCACTCCTCCTCCTCCTCATTTTCCTCCTTCTCCTCCTCTTTGTACACTAAAGCAGAGGAAACTGGCTATTTTTTTGCCAGGGCCAACTGGCTCTAGCTATAGTACTCTATGTATTTAATTTTTCTGGAGGGCCACCTACCTACTCCTCTTGTTTGAAATCTTTTTTAGACTGCCACATACAGGCACTATCCAAATTTAATTGTCTCCACAGCAGCCTCCACACATCGTCTTTATAGCTGCCTCCAAATGTTGTCTCCATTGCTACCTCCACACATCATCTCCATAGCTGCCTCTCAAAGTCGTCCATATAGCTGCCTCCATACATCGTCCACTTAGCAAACGAGTTGTGTCAGGCAGAATTTTGGGTTGTTTTCATGGCTTCCACATCAAACTTGTTAACTTTGTCGCCACCCTGCTGTGTTATTGACAAAATATACTGGCAAACTTTTATCATTTACCAATATTATTTCAGCGCTTCTTGCGCATCTGTTTACATTCCCCTCACCCGCCATAACCAAGCCACTTACTTATAAGAACAGTACTACACTTGATCTTATACAAAAGGTTCTTAGAAGTGCTGTTTGTAGCCCCCGCCTGCTTTGAAAATGATAATTTTTTCAAAGTAAACGCTTCTGGCCCCCAGGCCCATTTTGTGTGGGGAGGAGCTGAGAGACAGGGGCTTGGACAGGCGAAAGCTCACCTGGCAGCGGACCGCCAGCTCCACCCCAAGATTAGGCAGCCTCAGAGGCATCCATGCATACTGCCCCTGCTGTTTCCTGTCCATTTCGCCTCCACGATCCTCCACAGCGTCCACCAATGTCTCCATGCGCAACTTTCAACTCTCTATACCCCAGACGCTGGAGCGCGAGAGGATATACAGCACATCATCCCCTTATCAAACGAGCTGTCAGGCAGAATTTTCAGGTGTTTCACCAGATACATAATGGAACTCGGCCCATCTGTCGCCGCCATGCTGGAGACCTGAAGTTGCAATCATAGCAGCGCAATATGGATGCCCCTTACTGTCACTCTTAATCATGGAAGTCGTCTCCATGGCTGCCTCCACCTGTCGTCCCCTTATCAAGCGAGTTGTGCCAGGCTCATTTTTCAGGTGATTCACCATATACGTTATGGAACTTGTCGCCACCATGCTGTGTTATCGACTAAATATACTGTCAACCTTTTGTTCACATAGGAAATCATTTCAGTGTTTCTTGCTCACCTCCTTTGGTTCCTCTCTGCCACCCATTGGTTTGAAGCCTGAGTCCATTTGGGGCGTGTCGCCATGCCACTCTCTAGCCTGCCTCTGCATGCCGTCTTCTATAGTGTCAGGGTCAATTATTGAATGTTTTAGATGCTATCTAGCCTCATTCGGTCACTCTGTCAGGGCCATGCTGTTGCCCATAATTTTGGCATAATGGTATGATTAAGCAGCATCAGAGGCATCCATGCATGCTGCCCCTGCTGTTTCCTGTCCATTTCCGTGGTGTTTCCATCATTTTCTGAGGTTTCCAGGTGGTTGGCCAAGCTTCCCTGTGCAGACCCTTGGTCCCCCTGAAAAATGCTCGAGTCTCCCATTGACTTCAATGGGGTTCGTTATTCGAGATGAGGACTCGAGCATCGGGAAAAGTTTGTCTCGATTAACGAGCACCTGAGCATTTTAGTGCTCGCTTATCTCTAGTAAGAAGCTTATTTTCATAATATGCTCTGTCTTTCCTCATTTGGGTTGTCCCACATCTGGTGAGTTGCATGCCTGTATTGCCCAGTCCAAAGAATCTTGTTATTTTATTTGAAAACTCCATGTGATGTGTGGTAGTGTATATGGGTATTGTGTGGGTTTGAACATGTGTGTTTGATAGCATTTTATTTTGATACTGTACTGTACCAGTTTAGGAAAGTAACATCCTAGAATAGCTTCCTACCTAAAGAGTCAGCCTTGAAAAATAGTTGGTAGATCATAATTCGCTGGAGAAAAAGGAGACTGAGTTTGGACAGTCAGACTCTATAATTTTTTTTTGTGGTAGATCCCAATCCGCTTGAAGGAAGGTGACTGTGACAGTCAGACTTGACGGTCAAGTAATGATTTTGTGAAGGTGTCCTAAGAAAGATAGACTGCGTGTGTACAGATTGTGAAATAGAGAGAGGGAAAAGAGGCTGCAAAAGGATGTCAGAGAATGTTGAAAAGGGCAGGTATGTCAAAAGCTTTTAGTTTGGATGTAAGTAAATGGAAAAGGTTCTTAAAAGAACAAAGAGGCTGGTTGCATGTTAATGATACGACGGAAAATGCAAGTAGATAGAAGAAAGTTACAGAGGAAGTGACCAGAGGAGGTTATAAGGAAACAGCTATAGGAAATCATGTGTTGTATGAGTGTTATGACGATGAGGGACAAAAACGTTGGACAGACAAAAGACAAAGACAAAATTCAGGGAAAAGTTCTACCCCCCCCCCCCCTTCCCCACTGTGTAATGGCCCCCGTTGATGGATTTGCAGAATTTGTGGAAACAAAGGCCCAGACTGGCGGGAGACTTCTGCAGTTTTCGGCACCTAGACCCAACCCCCACACTGGAATATATCCGGTCATGACTAGATTAGAAAAAGTGCTGGCTCTGTAATGTCTACTTGGACCCCCAGAACAAAGTAATAGTGTTAATACTCCATTTGCAGCTTCAAGCTGGTTCTCCAGTAGGGGGCATCCCAACTTGATATACCTTAGTAGACCAGTGGTATGGAGAATTATGTATTGCCTAAAGATCTTTGGATTATCTGCTCAGCTGTATTTGGCAATTGCTTGTGTGTGTGGACCTCTTTTCTTGGTAATCTGAACCCTATCCTGTAACTAAAGCAACTGTAAAGACTACGATGAATATGTTAGTCCACTTATTCTAGAGACTATAACGAGGGATAAAGTAAAAAATCTCTATTGGGATAGTAATATAGTTGATGACAGCACTAGGGATTAAATAGGCTTTTTACCTACTGAGGTTGTTTTTAGAATTGCCCCATGGATGAACATATACTTCCCTAAGGTTGTTCAGAGGTGTCATAGAGAATTGGTGGGTGTCCAAAACCTGCAGAAACATTTTTCTTAGGTGCATAACCAAGTATCTGTTATAGTTCCAGAACCTGATAAAGTAGCTAGAGCACAGGATCAGCACCCAGGTGATGAGATGGTTCTGAAGTGACTCACTTGAAGAGTCTTTGAAGGGTCATTCCAAATACCTGTTAAACGTCCACGTGTACAAATTACAAGGAGACTGCAACAGTTGAAGAAGAAGAGCACAGGACACAGAGACTGCAGGACATAAATCTGTGTATCTCGATGCTGCTATGGACATTGTTACTCTTACCACTTGCAGCATCACTGGGGAAAGATTGTGATCATATGTAGAGATGGGCGAATTTGTTAAAATTTGTTTCGAAAAAATTTGATTCGACCGAATCGAATCAAAACGAATCACATTAAAAAACAGGCATTTCCTTGCCGCAGAGAGCCTGTAGGGTATTGTAGAACATTGTGCCATTCTTAAATATGCATAGGGAACATGGTTTGGTCTTCGAACAATGCTGTGTTTTAGTATGACACGCACATGACAACGGTGGCTCTTAGAATCGCTTCACTCTTCACTTCCATGTGCACTTACATAGGCCAACTTCCCCAAATAAGCGAAGCTGGAACGCAGCCTGACAAGGTAACGTCTGTGCCAGCACGAAAGGACTGAGCTGAGGGCCAAGATCCCACTATAACATCAAAGAGTGCACTCTTTTTACACTGAGTGGCACAATGATATAGTGTGAAGGTGGCATCAAAAGCAGCAGCAGGAGCCCGCCGAGTGGCACAATGATAAAGTGTGAAGGTGGCATCAGTAGCAGCAGGAGCCCGCAGAGTGGCACAATAATATAGTGTGAAGGTGGCATCAGAAGCAGCAGGAGGCTGCAGAGTGGCACAATGATATAGTAAGTTGGTGGCATCAGTAGCAGCAAGAGCAGAAGCCCACAGAGTGGCACAATGATATAATGTGAAGGTGGCATCAGTAGCAGCAGGAGACCACAGAGTGGCACAATGATATAGTGTGAAGGTGACATCAGAAGCAGCAAGAGCAACAGAGTGGCAAAATGATATATTGTGTTGGCGGCATCAAAAGCAGCAGCAGCAGAAGCCACAGAGTGGCACAATGATATAGTGCATAGGTGTCATCAGTAGCAGCAGGAGCCCGCAGAGTGGCACAATGATATTGTGTGAAGGTGGCATCAGAAGCAGCAGGAGCCTGCAGAGTGGCACAATGATATAGTGTGAAGGTGGCATAAGTAGCATCAGGAGCCCGCAGAGTGGCACAATGATATTGTGTGTAGGTGGCATCAGAAGCAGCAGGAGCCCACAGAGTGGCACAATGATATAGTGTGAAGGCGACATCAGAAGCAGCAGCAGGAGCCTGCTTAGTGGCACAATGATATATTGTGAAGACGGCATCAGGAGCAGCAGCAGCAGGATCCCGCATAGTGGCACAATGATATAGTGTGAAGGTGGCATCAGAAGCAAGCAGGAGCCCACAGAGTGCACAATGATATGTGTTGAAGGTGGCCATCAGAACGCATCGCATGGGCCCGCGAGTGGGCACAATGATATAAGTGTGAAGCTACATCAGAAGCAAGCAGCAGAAGCCTGACTTATGGCACAATGATTATATTTGTGAAAAGGCACTCAGGAGCAGCAGCCACAGACCCGCATAAGTGGCACAATGATATAGTGCGAAGGTGGCAGCAGGAGCCCGCAGAGTGTGCACACTGATATAGGTGTGAGGTGGCAACCAGAACAGCAGGAGCCCAAGAGTGGCACAATGATGTATGTGAAGGGGCTCAGCAGCAGCAGCAGGAGCCCACAGAGTGAGCAATGATATAGTGTGAAGGCAGCACTCAGGACGCAGCAGCAGGAGCCTGGCAGAGTGGCAGCATGATATGTGTGACGTGGCAGACAGACAGCAGGCCCCAGAGCGGCACACACATGATAAGTGTGAAAGCGGCATCAGAGACGAGAGTCACAGCAGCAGGGCCCGCAGAGTGGCCCAATGAATAGTGTGAAGGCTCACTCAGAAGCAGTCAGCAGCAGGCGCCCGCAGCGTGGCCACAATGAATAGTGTGAAGGCGTGGTGACACCAGATTTTTTTATTTGTTCAGTGAAGAAGCAGGCAGAGCCCCCCAAAGTGGCACAATGATATAGTGTGAAGGTGGCATCAGAAGCAGCAGGAGCCTGAGATTGGAACAATGATATTGTGTGGAGTTTTCGGCAAAGTCCAGTCCCTGGTAAAGATAGGTAGGAGGCAGATGGGTGAACTAGCGCAGCTGTGTGGCATCAGGCAGGTGGCAGCATAGAATAGTAGCTGAGGCAGGGGGGACTTAGAAACCCCCGACTCATGTTCAACGTTTGGTGGAGGGGTGTAATGGCTGACTAATCTGCTGCATTAGGCATTGGTGGGTTGATGAAATCCTGGCCGACCCCAGCCTGATATCTTGACCACAAGGTCAGCCTCTCCACAGTACGTGTGGACAAGCGGGTTCTCTGGGGGTTAACAATGGCCACCGCCCGCACTGAAACACCCGCCCGATTGCGACACTTATGGCCGGGCCAGGACAGCTTCTCTACTGACAAACTCCACAAGTGTGGCCAGCATCAAGTTTGGCTGTCCAGTGTCCATGGGATCCTCTTCCTCAGGTGGGTAAAGTGCTACCCCAAGTAGGCCACACATGCGGGTGCAGGGTTGCTTCATGTCCTGCTGCTGCTTGCTGCCGGTGGCGGCTACCGTTCCTCATCGAAGCGAGTGAGGAAATTGCTCATTTAAGGAATCCAGATAAGCGACTGTTTGATTTGAAGCTGCGTATGCCTGCTCCTCCACTTCCCCCAGCCCGCACCCCAGCAGGCCGTGGTCAGTGTACGTGAGAATGACGTGCCATGCGGGAAATCCCCGGTCAGAGCCCTGACACGAGGCGGACAACTGCGTCACCATTCAGGTACTATTACGCCCACTGTGTGATCGTAATTTCCTTAAGGTCTTATGCACAGTTTTTCCTTACACTTCCTCACAGCAAGCAGGAAAAAAAGTCACCCACTTTTGGACTGGTAGACGAGGGTCCAAGAGGGTCGAGAGCAAATGTCCACATCCCTATGCACAGATAGTTTCTATTCGGCTGTTACAGTTAGGCACAAGGCAGCATGCTGGCGGGCCATCTGCGCAAGTGAACTCTGAGTTCCTCGACCAATATTGGTAATTGATTTGGTTAAAATATAACTTTTATTTAATCGTATCAATTTAAACACCATGGGAGAATATTTTCCCAGTGTGTGAGACAACAAAATTTTTTTTTATAAAATAGGAAGGTGGGAAGATGTTGATTTTTCCCATTTATCAGGACGAGGAAAGTAGGAATTGGAGATGCACCTACCCTTTTGGTGTACAGTTACGGAGTTGTGGAACCCACAGGTAGGTATTTGAGAGTTCTTGCTGTGCTACACAGGTAGGATTGAAAGGGTTCATGTAGCCTAATTACACACTTTTAGGGTAGTTAGGGGACAGGATTGAATTCTAGCGGCACTTCTTCTTAATATATTGCACTACTACCATTGTAAAACAATGTTTGTAAACGATATTGGTTTACCGAGGATCAGTAAACCACCTGCCGAGTCAAATAGCGGCTCTGTTAAATAATAACAAATGAACGCATAGGATGCAAACGCGTCGCAACCACCATGTGACTTCATTAAAAGAACCGGCACTATAGCGATTTTCAGTGGACTCTAATCATTACCGCTAGCTGTTTACGTTACCATGACACAGCGGGCGGCACAATGATGATGCAGCACCATACATATCCCTTTGGACCATTTGCAGAGCGAGACCAAAAATAAATACAAAAGCGGTCCAACACCTGTGATGACAGCTCGACGTAGTGCAACCGATTGGCCAACCTCTAACACACCCCGTCCATCATGACATCACCAACCAAAGTTAATAAGCTGATGGGAGCACAACTGACACCTCAGACTCGCCCCTTACCACCCCTGAGACGCCATCCTATCATGGCGGAAACATCACGGGGGCGGGCGTCGGTTTTGAATTGTGCCAATTTTAGATTGAATGGTGGTTCAAGAAAATGGATTAGATAGCTAGTATCGCCAGTAAAACCGAGCATGAATAGTAGCAAGATTAAGCAGCAATAGGAGTGTGAGGTGAATTTTTGAGTAGATGGAAAAATTGAAAAATATCCAAGGAGGACGAACTCTATTTGTTTGCAAATAGAAAGGCCAGTTACTTGTGCTGACCCATTCTGCGGTCACCGCATCGCCATTACGCATGGACTACTGACCAATATCATTAACCACTATGCACAACCAGCAAGTACTGCCAGCCTCGTGGAATTTATGTCTAAACACCCCGAAGCTGTGAGGGGGTAAGCCTTGAGGTGTGGACATACACTTCCTAACAGTCCTACGCAAACCCCTAATGCACATGTGTGTCAAGACTTCCTATAAAATCCAACATTTGTACCCTAAACGTACCCTAAAATGGTGTAATTAGCGACAGTGAACCTTTCAATACCCACCTGTGCGCAACACCAAGAAACTCTCCAATACTCATGTGGGTTCACTACTCCCTAACTTATACCAAAAAGGTAGTGCATCCAATCCTCACTTCCTCTCCCCTTGTCAACGGAAAATCCTTCCCCACCCATTCCTATTTATAAAAAAATTTTTGTTTGTATCTCACACTGGGAAAATATCCCCTGGCGTATTCAAATGAACGATTTCAATATAAGTTTATTTTAACAAAATTCATACCATAGTGGTCGCCAGTGGACCTCACTTGTTTGCAGAAATGCAAAATTTGTAAATAATAGGTAAACTATAGGTCCAGTACCACACACGTGCGGCAAGTATAGCTAATCCTTTGTTTGTAATAGTGACCTGAGGGACTCCTGGTCTCCAATATCCAGTCTACTGCCCACAGTGCTTTGGTCACTGCTGCCTCGTCTTCTACCCATCCTCTCCTGTCACCTGTCACTAGTAGAAAAACCACAAATTGCACCAGAATGAATTTTGCTCCCAATGTCCTCTCCTCTTCTCCTCCTCCTCCAGTTCAGCAGCACCCGCGGAACTCATGTGGCCATTGAGATTGTAGTCTCCACTTACTCCATTGTCCCTGACGAGACAGATTTTGCCGCATGAGTTCAGGAACATGAAGCAGGGAAGTGACGCTTATTCATCCCACTGTCCCGACGGACTGACAAAAATGTGGACTCTTCAAAAGGCCTGAGCAAAAGGCAGGGTCCGCATGATTTTGCCGTGGCTGGACATCAAAAGTTACACAAGGGAGTACTACAGTCCCTTGCATACATCACAAAAATCATAATGGCTTTTCTCTATATATACAGGCGGTTCTCTTCTAACATATGGAGGCTGGATTCCAACGGGTGGAAACAGTGCATAATCAGACTATATTGGGGTAGCGGCCATTAATCGGCGCTGCAACTCAATACGGTGTGCTTGGCTGTGTAAAATGCAGAACGAATGCGTGCAGATGTCCTGGCCATTTTTAAAATGTCTTGGCAGATGGGTGGAAGATCAAGAACTGTGCAACTGGAATTGATCACTGCGATGGCGCACGGACCATCCCTCCTCGGTGCACAGGGGACACACATGTCTTTCTCCAATTCTTCCCATTGTCTTGTCACCATGGTTCGCTTTTTGTTGTCGCGGAAGAAAGCCAAAAATGATTTATTCTTGCATGACGTGGAGAGTTTCCTCCCCTGTGTGACTTCGTCGCCCCAGGCAAACCCGGTGTAGAAAACTGGTGACACGCTGTGACATGCACATGTGGTATGATGGAGCAGCACTTGTGGAGGATTGAGGTGGTGCGTGGAGAAGGAGGAAGGAGTGGCCGACACTGGCGCAAGGAGCAGCATCAGCTTTGACAAGTGTGAGGAGAAAGCGCTGTCTCTTGTGAAGGTGTGGTGTGTGATGGGCGGGAAACACATTCAACCATGGGCAGTAAAAGGGACATATACTGGCCCTGACCTATTACAGCTCACACGTCCGAGCTGCCAGGCACCTTGGAGAACAAAAAACGGGATTAAGCTCAAGGACGACCCACCTCGGTTGTACATATTGGTGGAAGGGCTGGCACGCCTTTTTGGAAAAAAAAATTGCGGAACTCTCCACCTCGGTTCGGCACAAGCCATAGTTCTCTGAAGGGTGCAGAGTCCACGACTTGGAAAGGAAGAGAGACTGCAGTACCAAACAACTTCAACAAGAGCACGGTCAGCTTCTGCACCTTGGATGGCTGTTGCATAGAGTTTTTCTTTTTGTAATAGCATTCGCTCAACAACTGCTGGACCATGGTAGCGAGGAGCAGGAGATCTGGACAGGGAAATGATGTCAAAGACAAACAGCACCAGAGGTGTGGAGCCGTGACTGCTGAAAACAGCATGTTGTGCAATAGGTGCTGTGCTGTTGCTGCCGCCCTGCAGGATGCGACCGCATCTGCACCCGTTTCTCCCAGGCCATGGATGGTGACGCTGCATGTATTGGCGCAGGGCCGTGGTGCCAAGGTTGGATCCCTGGCCACGCTTCACTTCTGCCCGCCGATACGACATATACCGAACGCTCGGCTCCCCTGGTTGTTTTACAAAAAAAAACTGCCACACCGCTGAGGTGGTAATTTTACCGCACAACACCTCTGCAATGAGCCGGACTACGACCGCCGCTGCACTCGCTGAGCCCTGTGCACTGCTTATTTTGGTCTGGTTATTGGGATTGGTATACCCCGTGAACGTGGCTCCCGTCCTTGCACTGCTGACACCCTGCGACTCACAGCCACAGTAGCGACTGTTGCTGCTCGCAAGCTTGACACTCTCTTCGCCCGACGATGATGAATCCCCTGCTACACCGGCTCCCAAATGCCGAGCGCTAAATCATCGCAATTTGTTCCGGTCATGCTACTCTCTCACGATGTCAGTATGCACAGCCTGCCTACTGCGGACGCTGCGATGTCTGCCCCACCTTTCACTGCAACGCAGCTTGCTGACTGTCCTCAAACACTTCGTCATCGCTGACTCGTGGCGTGAAGCCCCCCCAAGGACCACCCTAGTCGCCTTGGCTGCTGGAAAGGGAAAGGATAGGGATAGAATAGAGCCTAGTGAGGAAGGTGAGGGACGCTGACCTGGTACTGGGCCATGCCAACTACTTGTTGTATCCGGGAACTAGGGACTCTTGGCTGGGGTTTGTCAGATGTTATATTTGAGGAATTGGATGACATAGTCAAACTTCTTGGGTGGTTGTTCAACACACTGCCACTCGATGACAACGGCAGTTCTGGCCTCACAGAGTCCCCCCTGCTGCGACCTCCCCTTACTGGCTGCCACTCTGCCTGCTCCACCGCCACCTTTCGTCTGCATATGTGTATAAACTACGTGGGATTTGACACGGTAAATTTGGTTGTAAACTAGAGCCCCCAACAGGTTTGCAATGTGAATTATACAGATACCCCACAACTGACAGTGGACTTCAGTGGATGAAATCGTTATATATAAACTATGGATTTCCCACATAAATCTGCTGTAAATTAGAGCCCCCCAAAGGGGATTGCAATGTGAGTATACAGATACCCCACAAACTGACAGTGTAACTTCAGTGAAAATCATTGTATAAACTATGTGGATTTCCAATAAATCTGGCCTATAAATTAGAGCCCCCAAAAGGGATGCAAGTGTGCGTTTACAGATACACCACAACTGACAGTGTAATTTCAGGAAAATTACTGTATTAAACTATGTGGATTTACACGCTAAAATCTGGCTGTAAACTCGAGCCCCCAAAAGGTAGTTGCAGTGGCGTTAGACATCGTAGCAGTCGTGACAGCTCGACTAACCCAACAACTGAAAGCTCCACTACTGCAGATACATGAATGCCAAAACAGATTTCTTCATATTCGATTTTTCATAATAGAACGCTATTTGGGGTGTACAGAATCCCCCTTAAGAGAACAGCGAGGATTGCAGCAGAGCCGCACAGCACCAATAGCAGCAACTGGACGCTACAAACATGAAAATGAAGTGCTGAGATAGGAAAATGCGAGGTTTATAGGGCTGTGTGGACATCAATAAGCCTGCCGGGCGATGATTGGATTTCCGGTCTGAAGATGTCATGGGGGTGTTCCTTCTCCTTCCCAGAGTTCTCTGCCCCATGTACAAGGTGGTATCGTGCCCATAGCATTAAAACATGAGGGACAGTGGCGCAGAGGTCCTGATAAATATGCCATGTGAGTCCAAGTATGCCCAATGCATAAAAAAAACCAAAACACCTGTCATCTCCTGCGCTTGATGAACAAGAAAATAAAACGTGTTGAAGGTTCAGCTGGCTACCGGGAAGCGTGCCATGTTCGTTGGATCCAGGGGGAGTACTTGACACCTCTGTCACAGGTGTCCCAGTGCACCAGAAAGGCCAGTCTGACAATCAAGCTGGGAAAGTGTCAGAAAAGCCATGATAAGGTGCAGAACCTGGGATATCAGCAGGTGGGGAAACTGAAGCTGGGGATAGTACCCCAGCTTTACAACCACACCAGGAAGAGGCACTGGGCAGTGGGTCTCTCTGCACTCCAGGGAGTCTCTGTTGATCAGGAGAAACGTTGCTCTTCCCCAGCTGACGAAATTGACACATTGGCCCAGGTTGGTGCAGGAAGGGATGAAAGGAACGAGCAGACTATGTGGTTTTTTTCCCTCCAAAACTCAGAAAATGGGAACTATAGCTGTCCATAACTGGGGGGATAATTCATAAATATAGGTCCCAGTTCCACAGGACAGTTAGGGTCTTATATGTCTTGAAGCAAGAATCGGTAAAGGTTATACGCCAGGGGAAGTCAGCCAATAGCAGAACACCCTGATTATTCGGGTTGGTATGGGGTTTTAATGGGAGAGTAAGGTACTCGGTTGGTTAGAAGCAATGGCGTCAATTGTGCCATCTTCCAATCAAAAGTTCTGGGGTTTAAATAAACCCCCAGACCAAAAGTACCTCACGAAGAGGAGGGATAGAAAAACTCCCCTCACAGTGGACCATAAGCAGGAGTTGGGTTCACAATCCCCTGGGTTTAAATTAGGGAAGGCAGCCACATGGCTTTGTTCTGTTTGAGTTTCTATCACACTAGAAGACGGATCGCTGCCTATTGCCCAGTCATTGGACCAAGAATTCATTACTATTTCAATTAGCAACGTTTTTTGTTCATTTTTTCCTAAACTGTTTGTAGTATCTAAAATATGTTGTATTCTACAACACAAATCAATCTCAAATCTTCTACGGTACAGGCACTTTTGAATGGAAAACAACACCAGGCCTTACGTCGCCACAGCTTAGATTACCTCAGATCTATTCCTAGCAGCTAACATTGCAATAGGAACTTCGTGGAAAAAAAAGCCGCTGTTCCCAATACCTGGTAAAAACCCCAGCCTAAATTGGATCATGATTAATGGCAAATGATATGGTATGTTACATGGTAAGAAAGCATTTTTGACAAAGGTAGGGCACATATTGGTTAATTATTCGTCCTAGAATAGTAGTGAAATTGTATTTATTGTTCTCAGGCGGCGAGCCCCCAGGGCCTGGGCTCATTATCCTCATCTCCCTCCTCTTTTTCCCTTTTTCTTTCTTTTTTCTCTTATTAATGTTAGAAGGCTTTATGTCTAAGTGATAGGATTTAGCTTTCAGGAATTGCATTGATGTGAAGAAGAAGAAAATATACAAATAAGAAAACAATGGGGCAGATTTACTTACCCAGTCGTCCACGGCGATCTGTGGTGCATTGTCCGACATGTGATTCGGGTCAGCAATTCACTAAATCGTGCACCAGTCCAAGTTATTTCTGTGTCGCTGCTGCGCCGAGGTCTCCGGAGTGTCACCTTCCTTCTTCCTGGTGCATTACATTTGAGTGCTTGATCGTCGACACAAAAAACACTTTTTCAAATTCCACGGTTTGGCCAAATCCGTCGGGTTGTATGACAGCCCGCCCCTATTCTGTTCACATGCAAGCTGGCGCCGATTGAACCAAAAATCAATCGCATGTCCAAAAATCCTTGAGCAAATTTTTGGCGCACAATGGAGATATTCGGAAACCCATGATGATATGGAAATGTGCAAAGGACCCTAGTAAATAGCCTCATGTATACTACAAAAGTTTATCATGAATTCTAAAAATTGACAAACAATGTAACTGCTTTATATTTTTCAAAAAACTAAATAAAAATAATTGAAAACAAAACACACTTTCCCACAGCTTGCACAATTGGCTAATTAGTGGCTATTACAACTTGTAATGAAAACTGTACACACATTCTCCTAATCTATGTAAAATATGGCCGGATCCTCATATTTAGATGTTATTTCATTATGCCCAAAGAAAAACAAGAGAGTGTTGCAACAGACAGTAATGAAAGAGACTGACAGCGAACAGACAGTTACTGAAATGAGACTGACAGTGACAGTAACTGAAAGAGATGGACGCAAACAGACAGGTACTAAAAGAGAAAGTCTGAGACAGTCTATTGATACATATAATATTTTTGTACCCATTCTATTTGGTGTAGCTAAAAGCAGTATTTCTTCCCGGGGCATGATGGGAGCTAAGTTAGTGTTATAATAAAAAACCTAAAACTATTATTTTCCTATATACCCTCGCTTTCACTACACAGGTATATAAAAAATGATTCACCAGAAACTGCAAATCTCGATCCAAGAGTTCCCCTTCCCATCCACCTCACTTGGGATGCTAGAGTGAGCTCTGCTCTCTCACTTACTTAAAGGGCCAGGCTCCCTCTGATTGGACGCTGGATAATCTGGCTCATCCATATAATCTCCTTCCACCTCCCTTTCCTCCCGGATCTTCAGCATTGCTTTACAGCATTCTATGGAACTTACAAGGTTTACACAACCTCATTCCACAGAGGTCCTGTTGAATGATTGCCCATCAGCGTTTTCCAGACGCTTCCGTTACTCCAGCTTTCCAGGACGCCTCTATGTTCCTAAAGGTTTCCAGACGCCTCCGGTTCTCCAGGTTTCTAGAAACCCTCCCGTATCGCCTGTCTCCAGCGTTCCCAGATGCCCCCATGTTCCTGTCTCCAGCGTTCCCAGACGCTCCTTGGTGTCTCAGTGTCCCAGATTCCAGATGCCTCCAAGCACAAAATCTTTCCACGGACCTCTCCGTTCCCACCCGCCTTGGGTTCCTGTGCCAGATGCTGCCTGCTTGCCTGATGTGAGTTCCAGCTATCCTTCCAAGCCGCACTCCTGCTCTAATTCCCGGTCAGAACTGTGTCCTACATCCTGACAACCCTGCTGCAGTAAGACCATCCTGCTTTGCAGCGGGCTCTGGTGACGACCAGGGTTGCCACCTAGACACCATTCCGGGGTGCTGCTAGCGTCTCTTAATTCTCCCACGGTGGTCCAGAGGGTCCATCCACTGCGTCCATAGACTCCTCCCTCCAGACTCTTCCCATAGGGACTTTCCTCATGGGTTCTCTCAAGTACTTCATTGCTGGGTGACCATTACAGACAGGAGAAGGGAAAGCAGTGTATAATGTGCTATTAGTCTCCAATGTCTCAATATGCTTCATGTGCTGTGCGGCATTAGGATATATAGAAAGAATAGATAAAATAGATAAAAGGAATGGATAAATAGAATGACAGAATAGAGAAAAATATTAAGATGAATAGATGGATAGAATAGATGAAGATAATAAAAATATGGATAGCAGTGGCTTAACTAGGAATGAGAAGTCCCAGGGGTCCCAATAGCAAATTTAGCCAAGATAGATAAATAGATGATAAAAATTGATGAATATATAGAATAGGTATGTGAGGAATTGCTCTGGTAGTTGACTGGTAGAGGGCAGGAAGCAGGACACAAGCAGGTTAAAAGTCCAACTAATGTTTATTCAACACTTGCAAAACAGAAACAAATCAGCCTGGCTTAGGCAAATGCAAAAACATTATAAAAGTTAATTCCTGCCCGGATAGCACTGTCTAATACATTGGAAGGCACCTCGCTATAGGCGGGGTACCAGGCTGCAACCCGCTCTTGGCCAGGCAGTAGTACAGGAGACCTCAGTACCCTTTGACTGTTTAGAATGCAATTCGCGCTTTAGCTCTCCAGGTAGGGCCTTCCCATACTGATTCTGGCCTGCAGACTAAATAGGGCCCTAACGAGGCCTGGACCCGCACTGTGGGCCAATTCAACAACCCTAGGACCAGAAGCCGGGTGGAGTAGGGAGTCCCACTACAGCCTACCCCTACTCCAAATAAGAGCCCAGTACGGACATTACAAAGGTCTGTGTTAGCTAGGCCAACACAGACAAAACAGACTATCCTGACTTTCAGGTCTGCCATTAACCCTTGAGGTTACTGCAGAACAAAAACAGGCTTTTACCACATGTATTTATCTGCCTGTAGGAACAGATAGCGGTTTTCCACCACAATAATCTTACTGTCTCACATACCCTCCCACCTCAGTCAGACCCCCACGGGGCGACTCCTGAAATTAAGCAATGCGTTCGGGACAAGGAATCCGCATTGCCCTGTAGTCACGGCTCTGTGCTTCCACGTAAGCTGAAATTTGGAGGACAAGAACCACCTAGTGACCCTGGCATTTCTTACTCCGAGGTCTACTCATCCAAGTGAGAGGAGAGTGCTTCAGTTATGAGACGAGAACTGTCGTCCAGGCAAGTCGTACCGAGGGACTCTTAATGCCCACTTTATAGCAAGACATTCCTTTCCTACGATACTGTTAATTTTTCTCTGCTGCGTGAGCGTCCTGCTCAGGTAGGTAATGGGGTTTTGAAAGTTTGCGTAATGAGGACGGGGGATGGATCCACACAACGCAGACTTAAGGCCGAAAGAACCTTCTGCTGTTTATTCATTGCACCAGGACAGGCCTTTTACCCTTAAACAGGGCTGTTAGGAAACGACAAGGGGCAAAGTGCGGTTAAACCCGGTCTGTAGTACCCAACAAGGCCAGAAACGCCCTGACTTGTTTTGTGCTCACTGGTTGAGGCCAAACATGGATAGCGTAAATTCTGTTGAACCTGAGGTCTAATTTACCTCGACCGATCACATAACCCAAATAGTGTGTTCCTCCATTCCCAGCGCACACTTTCTTGGGTTTGCGGCAGCCCCGCTGCCCTTAGAGAGTTTACTACGGCCGGTACATTGGCAAGTGACTCTCCCATTATTGGCTGTAGATGATGAGATCATCAGATAGGCTGAGGGGTATCTTCTAGTGGCTTTAACACTATGTCCATTAACAGTGTGAAAGGTGTAGCGGGGGCCCCCTGAAGCCAAACCGGTAACACAACCTAGTGAAAAAGGCACTCCAGGGGGACAAAGGCGGTCTTTTCATTAGCCCTATATGTCAGGGGTACCTGCCATATCCTTTAGTTAGATCCAATGTGGTGTGAATTACCGGCTCCCCCTGTCTCTCAATAAGCTGTCCACCCGGGGCAGGGATAGCATCAAACCTTAGACACCTCATTCAGTTAGTTTTCTAAAATCGTTGACAAAATAGAACGCCATCCGGGTTGGGGAATTAGAACAATTGTACTGGCCAACTCACTTTTGGATCCTCATAACCCATAGTTTCAGCATCTTCTGAAAACTTCTTTGTATGGCTGTTACGAAGCCTTCAGGGACTCGGGACGGCCTTAATTCTTACATTTACCCATGGCTCGGACAATATCAGGTGAATTACAGATGTGTAGCTGGCAACTGAGAACACCTCTGTATTTCTGCTCAAACGCTCGAGCCTCTCGCTGTTGCTCTTTGGTTAGGGTATCGGCTATTTGACTTCTACCTCTGCACAGGCTTACCGCAGCTGTGAGGTATCGCAGGAGGTGGACTAGCCAGAACCATCTATGTATGCAGACTATTCTATGTCTTTACAAGGCCTTTAACAGATTTACATGAAAAAGTCTGCTCGGGTTTCTCCGTTCCGGCGCGTATCTGTAATTCACTCTCCTATTTTCTCTCTATAACCTCATTACGGTCCTGCCATTTAGCGAGAAACTTACTTTCTACAGTGGGGACTAGCACCAACCCCACGATCATGGGTAACGGTCCTAATGTTGCTGACCTGTTATAACCCGGCTTGAGCCTTTGTGCCTCCCCATATGCTCTTTGACAATGGGCAGACAGCCGCCACCCTGTCCTGCATATCTGAGGGGGCATATGGTCAGTACACTTTTGTGGGGGGTGGGCTCTGTTCCCATGTCTCCTTGGTATGTACAGAGGAACCCTGGGGATGTCTGCCATTACACTAACTCAAACGGCGAGAACCCAGTAGAGGCTTGTGGACCTCGGATGGCGAAATAAATATGGCAACAGTACATCCCAAGTCCTTCCCATTCTGTGTAACCACCTTTTTTAGCATACCCTTTTTAAAGTTTGTTAAATGTCTAACCAATTCCATCCGTCTGAGGACGTTACACAGAAAAATCTTCGGCGGCAGCTACGAGGAGCTGCGAGCCCCTCGTCCGCCACATCTGCTGTATGCGCAGGCGAGACAGCAGGGCCCGAAGCCTGTGCGCTCCGACTCCGAGCAGTGACGCGCAGTGCGGGCCTGCTGTCTGCGCCATGCGCAGAGACAGCCAGATGTGCCGGACGAGGCGCGCAGCTCCTCCGTAGCTGCGCGCCGAAGATTTTTGGTAGGAGGAGAAAAGAGGCTACCGGGGCGTGGGAGTAGCCGCCCCGTGTAACCTCAGATGCGGCTACTCCACGCCCCAGTAGCCGCATAAGAAAATTTTATATTGGGGCAAAAAAGTTTTCAAAATATTGCGGGGACGTGAGGATAGCCTTAAAAGGGTCTCATCACGTCCTATTGATCCACCTACCACCGATTACCCGTTTATAGGTAGATTGTGGTGTAGGTGCCCTTTAATATTAAAGAGCCGACATCGGCCCTTGGTGGACTTTTGACAAAAAGAGTCCAGATCTGTGAGGCTCTCCTTGGGAAGTCCCAACACGCGACAGAACATGGCAAACAACTCTTTAGCAATTAGTTTGTGGGTGTGCGTCTCGTGGATGGCCTTCAGGATTCGGGTGGGTGTAGTACCATGACTAACCGGATATGCTGATGCCCCCGAGCGGATTTAACCAAAGGACCGACCAAAATCAATGGCGACCATAAGGGCAGACGGTACCAAAGGATTCGAAAGTTGTACCATGGAGCATGCAAATTACAATCAGGGCAAGTTTCACCAATACCTTTTTAACCTATCGTACACCCTGGCCAATAAAACGCTGCAGATGCGTTCACAGATTTTTGTGGCCACCTAGGATGCCTACCATCAAAATGCTGTATGTGCGAAGCGTCCAACACCATCATGACGATATGGCTGAAGGCACCATTAACTGCTCCCGGGTTTCACCGTGGACCGTATCAATGCTGATTACAATAACTCATGATTTACCACACACGAGGGACAACAAACTTATCCGCACCGGGTGCTGAGGTACACATTAATCTCTCCACATTTCTCGGCGGGACCAGAGTGGGGTCCTGGAGTTGTGCAGTACCAAAGTTGTCACGGGATACCTCCAAATCTGACACTGCGTCCGTCAATACTCCTCAGTTTTCGCCTGCCAGTAACATTTTTTTTCTAGGGGCAAAATTACACTTCAATCTTCTGTGCGCACGGCTCACCCTACGCAGGAACTCCAGAGTATGGGTCATCAGGCTAGGGTTCGAGATCTGACTAGACAAAACAGGAGAACAAACCCCCAACTATTGGTTCCCCGCCATAGAGCCCAGAACATGGGGAAGTTACCGTCCCAAGATAAGGTCATGAGCAAAGTTCTTGACAACCGCGCCTCATGTGTGTCCTCTCTACAAGAGGTCTGGAAGTTAATAAAAATCTGTGGTGGGGTGTCCTTACGTCCCCATGGATGCAAGGAAACCAATTGTGCACCTGTGACTGTCTTGGGGTCTATGAGGTAACCATAATAAGGTCACCCGAACTGCCTGAGTTCCAGCAGGGCCAACGCTGGATGCCCGCCACAGTCACCCGGCACAGGTGGCGCTCATCAGCAGATGTCCGCGGCTAGTAATAGCGTGTAGCAGGGGCAGCATAGAGAGAAAACCCTCTGGCGAAACTGCAGTCCATGGGCTCTGAGGAAGTTGGGCCTGGGCCCTGCAATATGACATGCTCCTGGAAGGTCCAACAGGTGGGAGCCGCACCCCCCTCCTCCTACCCTGGGGTACATCCGGACATTGGGAGTGTATTGCCAAGGGGAAAATGTGGGTGACAAGACCTTCCGTTGCCTTAGGGACTCCTGGGTATAAGGGGTTTCTTTGTTAGGGCCGGAGTGGACAAAAAAACCTCTCCCACCACCCCAACCAGCGCCCCACAAGACGGGTCCCCGTTGTCCCACCCATTGTTGGATCTCACCCGGCAAGGCCCTAAGGAAGCGGCAAAACAACCTTCTCGACCATTGGCTGGGGTGGATGTCTCCTGCTGAAGCCACTTTGCGGACCAAGTTGGTGCATTTTGCCACCTCGTGGTTAGCGCCTCCTGGTATCCCAGCTATTCTCTTTGAGCGCCGTAGATGCTGATCCAATCTAGTCGGGCCAAGGCTCTGCTTTACATTGCGAGTAGTCCCGGGACATCCTCCTCGCTCGGTCTCGTAGTATGCTGCTGGGGATCGCGAAGAGGAAGGGGGACAACACCTCTGCCCAGTGTGCGTGGAAAACTCTCTCGGGGGCCACCCTCTCAAAGCTTTTTTGGTCAGATAGGCTCATTTTACCCACATTCATCTCGGCGGTCATCTTGGTCATAGCTTGCGGACCTTTCCTGGCTCCTCACCGTCATTGACTGGGACAGTCCTTTGCTGAGCAGGACTGTTACCTGCTGGAGCAAGCAATCTGTTTGGTCTATTGCTGCGAAACCATGGACTGGACAAGTTGATTGATTAACTCCCTCAATGGATTGTGGCTTGCAGGCTTCAGTGCTGTCGAATTCCAGAGACAATGCACTAGTGATACTTCACGCACTATGCCCGCTCAATAACAGGTGTGAGGAATTGCTCTGGTAGTGACTGGTAGCAGGAGGGAAGCAGTGACACACGCAGGTTTTAAATTCCAACTTAAGGTGATTCCACTTGCAAAACAGAAAAACAAAATTTTCAGCCTTGGTTTTAGGCCACATGCAAAAACAGTATAAAAGTAATTCCTGCCTGGCTAGGCGCTGTCTAATACATTGGAGGAACCTAGCTATACGGGTACAGGCTGCCTGGACAACCCCCGCTCTTGGCCAGCAGGGTAGTACAGGAGACCCTCAGGTTACCTTGCTGTGAGAATGCAGCTCGCTTTCAGCTCCCAGGTAGGGCCTCCCCTACGCTTATGCCTGCAGACTAAATCAGGGCCCTAACAAGGCCTGTGACCCGCACCTTGGGCCAATCACAAACCCAGGACCGAAGTCCGGGTGGAGTAGGAAGTCCATACCCAGGGCCTACCCCTACTCCATTAATAAGCAGGCCCAGTACGGACATTACAAATGTGTTCTGGTTAGCTAGGCCAACACAGACAAAAAGACTATTCCTGCTTATCTGTCTGCATTAAACCCTTGGGTTACTGCAGACAACCCAGGGCTTTACCACATGTATTCATCTGCCGTAGAACAGATAGCGGTTTGCCCACACAATACCTCTTACGTTCTCACAATACATTAATAAGAAGAAATTCAATGACACACCATTTAGTGAAAAAGTAGGTGGGCTTCTTTCCCATGCTACTATGTTTCGAAGCTGTCTTGACAGAGGCTTTGTTGAAAAGTGTTTGTAGGACTTTTGGCCTTCAAGGATTGTCCATTAGCAATAATGACTTTTTATTGAAAATGGCAATCAAAAACATTGTCTCTGATGTCACTTAATTTGGTCACAGCAAACCTTGTGATCCCCGGAATATTTTTATGACATTTGCAGCATCTGCCCTGCCATGTTTACATCTGGAGGTAGCGAGGTACTGAGCTCCAAATGATTTGCACTTTTGGATTTGAATCTTTCAGCGGGAGCAGCTCAGCACGGTGAACTCCTCATCAGAGTGATCGAACTGTCTGTGTCTTCGGTTGATACTCCACTTCATCTCCTCCTCAGAGGACACTGTTCATCTGTATCAGTTTGATGGTGTGTCCTCCCTGATGCATGATCATCCAGATAAATCCGGAATGTGGCTTGCATCTAATCTTCTCCCCATTGTTGCATGGTGTAAGTGTGTAAGTGTAAACTGAAGATGTATAAACTGCAAAGAGTACCAACTATAAGATGATTTGGCCATTACATGCCCTGGACATGTCCCTAACTGAAGTGTATTGGAGGTAGAGCTGGCTGTGGGCTGTTGGTTTACATTGCGTTTATGAGTTCAGTTTTGGACTTATTCATAAGTGTTTTTTTACTATTATATTAGACTGGGTTTGAAATTGACCCAAAAACACAAATGTTACATTTTAATTAGAGATTTTACAATTTTGTTAAAAAAAAGTTTTATTTTATTTGTATTTTGTTTATAAATAAGTTACTGACAAAGTCACAAGTCTTGATGCAATAAACAAATTGTAGTAGAATTTGTAGCATTTAAACTTTTTACGGGTCGTCACGACCCTAACCCTAGAGATAGGATATATCTGAAAGGAGGGCTGGTATGTAATAAAAAGGGGACCTGATTATAAACAGAAAAGGGGTGGGGGGGGATGTATATAATGAAAAGAGGACTGTATATTATAGAATAAGGAGGCTGGATATTACTTAGATAGGAATATGGAGGGCTATGTATAATACAAGAATGGGGGCTGTTATCTATAAAATAAGGGGGCCACATTCATGTAAGGGGTGTATATTATGAATACGGGAAGCGCATATTTTATAATCAGGTGGGGGGCTGTATATAATTTAACAGGGGCTGCATATTATATAATAAGAGCGGCTTATATTATATAATATGGGGGGTGAGCTGGAACACCTGGGGGTGGCTTTTACCATAACTTAAATACATATGTATAATCAAGGTGGGCTGTATCTAAGATAACTTGCGGGAAAGAATATTAAATCATATGAGGAGGGGACTGTATATAATTAAAGTATAGAGGGGGCTTGTTCATATAATATAAGTATAGAAGGGGGCTGTATATAATATAAGTATAAGAGGGGACTGTATATAATATAAGTATAAGCGGGGCGATTATAATATAAGGTATAAGAGGGGCTGTATATAAAAGGGAGGGGGGTTATATGGGGGTAATGTATGTCATTTAAGTAAAGTGGGGGCACGATTTAAATAAAATTTCATAGGGCAGTAAATATGTATCAAATCGTCACGTGTGGTACTAGATGTCACTAATCTCTTGTGTCACTGACAGATAGTGGTGTTAGCATGTTGTGGTGTCACAGAGGGCCCGTGGTGGACTAGAGATGAGCGAGCACTAAAATGCACGAGTGCCGTCTCATTTGAGTCGAACTTTTCCCGATGCCCCATTGAAGCCAATGGGAGACCGAGGCATTTTTCAAGGGGACGAAGGCTCTGCACAGGGCAGTTGGCCCCAAAAACCTGGAAAACCTCAGAAAATGATGTCGGAAACACCCCAGGATATTGACAGGAAACAGAAGGGGCAGCAAGCATGGATGACCCGACAGATTGCGGACGGCATGCAAGAGGCAGCGGCAGGCTAGAGAGGGCATGGCACAACACCAAAATGGACTCAGGCTTCAAACCAATTTTAAAAAAATTCCTTTTGGCGGGATAACGTGTAGCACTGTACGTATCAGTATTTGGCTGATTATGGGGGCAGAGAACCAAAGGAGGTGAGCAAGAAGCGCACTAAAAAAGAATTTCCTATGTAAACAAAAAGTTGACCGATATCTATCAATTAAAAAAAACGCACAACACAGATGAAAACTTAACTTTTATTACGACGTCTAAGATACAAAAATTGGGAGGATACCCTAAATAATGAAGGATGAGCCATCAACATGTAATTTATAAGGACGGCTGTAAAAGAATGGAAAAAAAAGGTTAGGACTAATACATAATAAACCACTAGGTGTCATGCATAGTCGCCACTAGCACCTATGGCAGTGATGGATCAACCTTTTGAGACCGAATGTGCCCCAAACTACAACAATGACCCGGATTGTTTATCGCAAAGTGCCAACATAGAAATTTAATTGGTGATTTTATACTCCCTTCTCTGTCACAGTTTTCATTGAGACCAGATCCTGCGGCACCAATAAAGCATAAAATAGCCCAGGTAGAGCTTGCACTTTTTAAAATATCTCTGTGAACAGCAAGTCCTGGCTGTCTGGGACTGCAGCGGAAGATACCTGGAGTAATCTTCTCTGGTGATGGCGTGGGTGCCCACAGCAGAAAGGTATCTGAGTGCCACTTCTTGGGGGACACCAGTGCCATAAGGTTAGCCAAGCACGGGACCTATGGGATGCAATACAATAGAGACTGTACAACTCAACCCATGACAAGGGGGTTCGGGCAGTTGCAGACTCATGTCTAACCAGGGGTACTCACTAGGAAGACACAACCAATGCGTTGTTGATCTTGTGCTCTTTATATAGAGCCACAATTAACTTTTTATTTGATGGTTTTTGCTTCTTTCCACCAGCTGAGAGGGGTACTGCGATGTACAGGTACGGCTCCCACATATGCAAACGATTTCTAGGGCTGGTGAGAGGAGGAATAGTTCTTTACGAAGCATGTGGAAAAATGGGACATCGAAGATGTTATTGGCTTGATACAAGATGACGTGCCTCATCATGCTGGACGGACACTAGAGAAAGTTTTAAGGAGTTTGTAGATGCATGCATTGTGAAAATCCATAGGGTTAAACTTCAGTCAGAAATACACATTGACAAAATAGCATTCCTTTGACCTGGAGATCACAAAAAGGAAAGGTGTGGTAAATGGACCCCCTGATGATCCCGATATTAAAACCGGGTGGAAACGCGTTAAGGCTAGACATTTGAAAGTGGTGTGTGAAAGAGATCTAGTGTGCATTGCAATTTGGACTGGACCAGAAAGTGGTGTGTAGAATGAGATGCATGACAACCATTCACTCAAGAAATGGAGATATGTGACATTGAATGAGGGTTGCACTTCTTTTGTAGGATGTGCAGGCGTATATGTAACTGTGCATCTTACATGATAGTGAGGTTTCCGTCGAAGGCTCCTCCCACACTGACCACAGACCGACAGAATTTACACACACAGAAGGCCTACCTGTGCAGACAAGCAATGGGAACGCGCCATCTCAGGTGCCGGTGAGAAAGGAGCCGGAAGCAGGCACTAGGGCGCGGGACCACAAGGACCACGCAAGCATGCGAGCGCTGGGGCCGCGCCGGCGTGGGAAGCGCGGGGACCAGGCAGGCGTCAGGGCCACCGGAGGAATTCTCCGGTACTCCGGTGGGCCAGTCCGACACTGACGTGGAGACGGAACCGTTACACCTTCTAGCCTAATACTCTTTACCTACTGATAAGTATGAGCGATACTACAAGCTGAATGTGTAGATAGATGGAATCTAATGTACTCCGTTTTATTCCTAGATACAGACGGAGTTGAGTGCAGGCTGTAGACGTTTGAATGGTACAAGTGACCAGTCCTTACTGGGAGGACTGTAGAATAGATTTTGGTTTTTTAAACCTTACCACTCTGTATTCTTGGTCTCTAATTGTATTCATTCCATATTAAAATATGTTGCTAATGCCACAAATGCATGAACAACCTAGTGTGATTAGGATTAGTCTAACCTTTTTGTTGCCATTCTTTATAAAGCAGTCGTAAAAATGACATTTGATGGGCTCATGATTCAGGGTACATCCCAATTTTATCCTTAGACTCGTATAAAAAAGTTAAATTCATCTGTGTTTTCCATTTACTCAGTGAAAAATTTCTTGATGATTTGAGAAGGTTATTTTCATTTATTTCTGTGATCTTGACAGGGATATTTAGGCAATAACACAGCATGGCGGGCAGCAGAATGACCAGCGTTCCATAACGTATCTGGTGAAGCAACACGGAAAAATGAGCCTGGACACAGCTCGTTTGCTAAGGGGAGAACATGTGGAGGAGCTATGGAGAAGACTTTTGGAGGAAGTATGGAGACACATGTGGGGATGCTATGGAACACATGTGGAGGCTGTGCTTATGGAGACAAGTGTGGTGGCAGCTATGGAGACAACGTTTTTGGTTTGTAGCAGCTATGGAGATGAAATGTGAGGCTGATCTATGGAGGACACATGTGAGGAGCTATGGAGCCAGCGTCTGAAGGCTGCTATGGAGACGACGTGTGGGAGGGAGTATGAGACGGACGTGTGGAGACTGATATGTGGTGAAATACAGGACGCTTCCCCGTTTTATGAGAGAAATGAGAATGTGAATTGGATTTTGGAGACTAGCTTGCTAAACAAGTAGCAGGCACAACCGTCAAACTACAGATAGACAAAATTGTTGACTATAACGGAGATTTCCCACACCCAAAAAAAATTTTTTTTTCCCCCCCAAGAGAAAATGTATTATTTTTATTTTTATTTCTTATGAAAGAAACACGCAGAAGAAATCAAAAAAGCAAATTGAAATGCAGATTGCTGAATGTCCGGTCTAATGTGAACGAAAAAACGTATTGAGTACTCCACACGTGACGTACAGTACGCTTCACCGGAAGAGAGAATGTGGGTTGCGGATTTCTGGAGACCAGCTGCCTAAACAGTAGCAGGCACAGACTAAGCTAGATGAAATGAAAATGCATTTGCACCACTGACAGCACACAAAAGGATATTCGTACGTTACTTTCACTTTTGAAAAAAAAAATAAAAAATCGGAGACTTGTGCCTTAATTTAATCAAAACCCCAATAGAATTGTCCCACCAGTTGTTTGAAAATGGATAGTGTGTCACCTAAGAGCCAAAATAAACATTCACAAGTCTTCCCTGCAAATTCGTTTACAACTATGATAGCTGCACTACTAGTGCCAGCAAGCGCTATGTAGGCCCTAAAAGGGCTGTTGGGTCTTGGTAGAATCACTCCTGCTAACACTAATCTAATAGACACCCTAACGCATCCATGACCAGCAGCAAGCTCTATCCCAACGGGATCCAGGCAGAGACAGCGATGATGCCGAACAGTGGCTAGTAATTAAAGGGTCACCTGATCAGGCCAGCCCAAACACAAAACTTGGCTATTCGACATGTAACGTGTATACACATGCTGCTGGGTTGACTGCAGGTCTTCCTGGCTTGTGATGGCTTGTTGTGGGGCCGCCAAAAATCAAAACGGCAGGACGATGCAGTTTCTCGAGTGACCACAAAATATTTTGTACGAGGAACGACAGTTGCGAGTACACTAATGCTCGATATGAACATCAAGCTCGGACTAGTATGTTCGCCATCTCTACCGTGACTAATTTTATATGGACTGTCACCATAAAAAAAAGTATAATAGGAGCTGCACTAAGTAAGCAGCACATAGTGCTACTCCAGATGCTGCAGTGTTTACACTCCTAGTGTTGAAGGTCCTCTTTAACTACCTGTTGTCAGCAATCAGGTTGTAAATGCTTTTTAAAAAATTAGAGAATTCAGTGAGGGGAACTATCCTGAACGCAGGGATGCACGGTGTGGAGGATGGGGGGGAGCGTCATTTAAATTTCACCTCACGGCAGCAAATACCCTAGAATGGCCCTTGATGGTATCCAGGGACAACAACAATGTAAACACCAGGATTTCTAGAGGAAAGGCTGGAATTATCATCTGTAAAACTGATTGATTTTTGTTACTGATGTACTTGCGTATAAGCCGACCCAAGTATAAACCGAGGCTCCTTAATTTTACCACAAAAAACCTGGTAAAAAACTAGATCTTTTCACGCGAGTTAAGCCGCGTTTGGGTTTTCAGACATTTTTTTTTTGCTGCTAAAAAACTAGGCTTATACTCGAGAATTATAATAACATTGAATTAGAAAAATATGTTTTATTAAGCCCTTTCAAGCTTTACTAGCATTTGTTCATTATGCAAGACAAATGTGTTCTTTATTTGCTGAAAATTGCAATCGAATCCCTCACTCTTGTAAAAAGTTTATTGGGTGTGAGTACAGTTATATTTTAAAGCGATTTATATACAATTTCAATATATTTTTTATTGTAATCAAATTACAGTAAACTCTCAGTAAAAAAAAAAGCCTGCTACATAATATACAATATACTGGGAATATTGAGTATAACATTTTGTCATGCCACATGTTCATGTCACATTAACAGTGACGGACATCATTGGTATAGAGAATTATTAAATGCTGAAAAAAGCTTCTCATTCACAGCCTGCCTTAAAAGGAGGCAGAGCAGCTAAAATGTTTCAGTGAAGTGCGCATAACACAGGTGTGGGTGTTGAGAGGAAGGGCTGGAGATCAAATCGTCATGATGAAGTAAGAATCACCACCAGGACACGTTAATAGAGGGGTGCTTGGATAATTGTTTCTCTTCTGTTTAACCATGGTGATCTCTAAAGAAACTTGTGCAGTTATCATTGCCAAACAGGGACGAGCTACACACAGCAGAAAGATTACAAATCAGTCAACAATCTATTGCTTTATCAAGGAAATTCAAGAGAGAGGTTCCATTGTGCAAAAAGGCTCCAGGGCGCCCAAGAAGGACATCAAAGAGCCAGGACATCTCTTAAAGTGTTAAGCTTCAGACGGCTACCAGCAGTGCACGAGCTTGCCGGGAATGGAGCAGGCAGTGTGGTGCATCTTCGCACACTGTGAGGCAGATACTCTTGGAGCAAGGCCTGGAGTAAAGGAGGGCAGCAACAAAGCCATATCTCTCCAGAAACAAACATCAGGGACAGGAATGATATTCATGCAAAAAGGTACAGGGAGTGGACTGCTGAGGGATGAGGAAAGTCATTTCTCTGATGAATCACCTTCCGATGTTTGGAAAATCTGGAAAACAGCTTGTCGGAGAAGAGAATCGGCTTCTCTCACAGTCTGCTAAAAAAATGGCATCAATGAATAAAGAATGGTACCAGAATGTCCTCCAAGAGAACTTCTCTCACCGGCCAAGAGCAATGGTGATCAACAATGCCTTTTCCCAGCATGGATGGAGAGCACCTTGCCATAAAGCAAGGTGATCTGATAACTAAAATGGATCAAACAGAGAGATTTTGGGTCCATGGTCCCTGGAAACTCCCCAGATCTTAGCCCTGAGAACTTGTGGTCATCATCAAAAGACGGTGACAAACACAAAACAACCAATTGTGACAAATGCTAAAGCTTGTTTTTCAAGAATGACTTGCATCAGTCAGGATTGGTCCAGAAGTGATTGAGAGATGCCAGGAGCATTGCAGAGTCCTGAAGAGAAGGGGCATGATTCGAGATGATCGACACTAAAATGCTCGGGTACTCGTTAGTCGAGACGCGACACTTCCCGATGCTCGAGTGCTCGTCGTCGAATAACGAAACCCCATTGGAAGTCAATGGGAGACTCGAGCATTTTTCAGGGGACCAAGGATTGCACAGGGAAAGCTTGGCCACCAAACACCTGGGAAACCTCAGAAAAGAATGGAAAAACACCACGGGAAAATGCGACAGGAAACAGAGGGCAGATGAATGGATGCCTCTGAGGTGGCCTAATCGCACCATTATGCCCAAAATTATGGGCAACAGCTGGCCATGACAGAGTGACAGAATGAAGCTAGATAGCAGCTAAAACATCCCAATCATTGACCATGCCACTATAGGGGCCGGCATGCAGAGGCAAGCGGCAGCCAGCGCAGGCTAGAGGAGTGGCATGGCGACATACCCGAAATGGACTCAGGCTTCAAACAATGGGTGGCAGAAGAGAGGAACCAAAGGAGGTGAGAAGAAGCGCTCCACTAATATCGCTACATGATAAAAGTTTGCCAGTATATTTGTGGATTACACAGCAGGGTGGCGACAAAGTTTAACATGGAAGCCATGAACACAACCCAACTCTGCCGACACAGCTCGTTTGATTAAGGGGACATGTATGCGTAAGTTCATGACAGTCGCCCCCACTGCATTGCTGCCAGTTCTCTCGAATAGTTAAAATAATATACCCTCATCCTAAGCTCTGTTATAATGCTGCCCCCCCTACCTCTCCTCTCTTATCTCAGTCTATCGCCCAACCCGTGCTCTTAGATTCCGCCAGTGATTAGATTACCTCTACCATAGTGCGGGACCCCCACTCGAGTCTCCAAGACTTCTCTAAGAGCTGCACAAATTCATGGAATGCTATGCCCCGACTATCAGACTATTACCTTAACTCCAAAGTTTCAAAAGTGCTCTTAAAAACCATTTCTGTACGGCAAGCTATAACACTCATTAAACTGCATGAAGTTGTTTAACTCTTCTACTAACGTCCTGTGTCGTCCTCCATTGTTATCCAGCAACAACAGGCACCAGACTTCTCTGCCGTCCCATTTCAACCTGGACATCGGGAGATAAGATGACGCGCTGAGTGTTTCTTCAAGCGACAGCAATTCCATTTATTATATTTTTTTTTTATTCCCTAAGAAGAATGCTTGGCCATTAAATATTCTTTTACCTCGGGTGACCCATCATCTTCATAAACGAAGCGCTGGCGAGCAGGGGACCTCACTCTGTGTTGTATTCATACAAATGTTGTGCTCTGTTACATACATTGTAATTTGTTTCCTATATTTGTAAAGCGCTGCAGAATATGATGACGCTATATAAATAAGATTATTATTAGTTATGGAGTGCAACGTGAACTAGTAGTGATTAAAGGGCTTGCAAACTATGTTAGTTGGATCATGGTCCGATGGAGCTGGCGCTCTGCAGGCCAGGCGAGCTTTCGCCACATCCAGCCCTGTTTCTAGGATACTCCCAAACAGCACTTCTCAGAACCTTTGTATAAGATCAAGTGTAGTAGCGTTCTATAAGTGTAGGATTGACGGGTGAGGGGAATGTAAACAGATGCGCAAGAAGCGCTGTGAAATAATATCCCAAATGGTTATAAATAAAAGTTTGCCAGTTATATTTGTGGAGTACACAGCAGGGTGGCCGACCCAAAGTTAAACAACTTTGATGTGGAATGCACTGTATGTAATAGCTCTGGGCGGGTGTCCTTTTATCGCCTAGGCTCAGCAGTTTCAGCACCGCTGCTGTGCTTAGCGACGGCCAATTGCTGCTGTGACTAGAGCTAACGACTGATGGGCCATGCCACGGATTGGTAATTGGAGGAGGAGGATGGGGTGGAGGAGGGGTGGGAGGACGGTATAGTAGGCCTTTGAGACATGGACGAGGTAGGCCCCGCACTTCTCTGTCGCGCCAGATATGGAAGCAGCCCCGGGTCATGTGACTCGGTCCCAGCTGCACCAAGTTACGTGTGATAGCGTTTTTATAATTGGGGACTAGGCGGTAGTGCACAGGGATGTAAACAGGATGCGCAAGAGCGCATGATGCGATGGAGATGCGCTCCGCGTGCCAGGCGAGCTCGCCAATCCAAGCCCCTGTCTTAGGATACTCCCCCAAACAAGCACTTCTAAGAAATTTTGTATAGATCAAGTTTAAGTAGGGTTCTTACGTTTAGGATGCCGGTGAGGGGAATGTAAACAGATGAGCAAGAAGCGCGAACTAAACTATCCCTAAATGGTAAAGTTTGCCAGTATATTTTGTGGGATAACCACAGCAGGGTGGCGACAAAGTTGTAACAACTTTGATGTGGAATCCATAAAACAAACCCCAAATTCTGCCATTGAACACCTCGTTGATAAAGGGACGATGTATGAGGCAGCTATTGGACGATTTGGAGGTAGCATGGAGACAACGTGTGGAGGCTCTATGGAGACAATTAATTTGGACTGTGGCAGTCCCAAACATTTTTCAAACACCAGTAGGAGCAGTAGGTGGCCCTTCAGTAACATGGAATAGATTGAGTGCCTGTATGTGGCAAGTTCCCAAATAATGTTTCAAACCAGAGGTAGGCAGGTTAGGTGGCCATCCAGTAAAATGGAAAGATTGAGTGAGTTGCTGTATGTGGCAGTCCCAAAAATTCGTCAACCAGAGGAGCAGGTAGGTGGCCCTCCAGTAAAAATGGAATAATAGATTGAGTGCCTGTATGGTGGCAGTCCCAAAAAATTCTTCAAACCCGAGGAGCAGGGTAGGTGGGCCCTGCAGTAAAATGGAATAGAGTGAGTGACTGTATTGGGCATCCAAAAATGTTTCAAACCAGAGGAGCAGGTAGGTGGCCCTCCAGTAAAATGGAATAGATGGAGTGCCTGTATGTGGCAGTCCCAAAAAGTGTTTCCAAACAAGAGGAGCAGGTAGGTGGTGGCCCTGCAGTAAAATGGAATAGCTTGAGTGCCTTGTATGTGGCTAGTCCCAAAAATGTTTCAAAACGAGGAGCAGGTAGGTGGCCCTCCAGTAAAATGGAATAGATTGAGTGCCTGATGTGGCAGTCCCAAAAATTGTTCTTCAAACCAGAGGAGCAGGTAGGTGGCCCTGAAGTAAAACATTGGACATAGATGGAAGTGCATGTATGTGGCCAGTCCCAAAAATGTTTCAACCATCGATGGGCAGGTAGGTGGCCCTCCAGTAAAATGAATAGATTGAGTGCCTGGATGTGGCCCGTCCCAAAAATTTTTTTTAAACCAGACTCGAGAACCGGGTAGGTGGCCTCCAGAAGAAAAATGGAATAGATTGAGGTGCCGTATGTGGCACTCACAAAAATGGTTTCAAAAACAGGGGACGGGGAGGTGGCCCTCCAGAAAAAATTAAAGCATGAAGTACTACGCAAGAGCCAGTGGGCCCTGTCAAAAATAGCCATTCATCTGCCTTGTACTGTACAAAGAGGAGGAGGGACGAGGAGGAAATGAGGAGGAGGAGGAGGAGGGATAATTATTCAGGTTGAGCTTCCTTCACCTGGTGGATGTTTATTGGAAATTTGAGGAAAGAAATCAAGCCTTTTATCATTTTTAATAAGCGTAAGCCTTTGTCAGCGCGTGTCAGCGGACAGGCGTGTAAGCTTATCGGTTGATGATGCCACCAGCTGCACTGGAAAACCGCTCGGACAAGACGATAGCGGCAGGGCAGGCAAGAACCTCCAAGGCGTACGCGCCAGTTCGTGCACACATGTCAGCTTGAAACCCAGTAGTTGTAGGGAGCTGTGCTGTGATCATTTAGGACGATGGTATGGTCAGCTACGTACTCCTCACATCTTTCTGGAAAGATCAGCCCTACTCTGCCGAGACTGGGGACAGGCTTGACAGTGTCTTGCTGGGGTGACATAAAGCTGGCAAAGCCTTGTAAAGATACCTTGCCAGTGCTGGACAAGCTGCATGCTCGCCTACTACCCTCGCACTTGTCCCGCAGCGAACTACGCACTCTGCCGGCTAGCACATGTCAGAGGGAAATACTGTTTCGCTTGTGCACCAGGCTGCTGGTTTCATGCAGTCTCACATCCTTTCCTCCTGCAGGGATGGAGAGTGGGAAGGATTTGCTTTGTTTACGTGGGTCCGGGAGAGTGAAACACCCAGTAATCGGTTGCGGAATAAATCTTGGAACCCGAGGGTCACGGGATAGGCAGCCTAGCATGAAACTCTGCAATATGCGCCAGAGCTACAGACAGCGTAAGAATTCACTCCCCTCACTGGCCTTGACTGTCCATTTTCATACTCTCCAACTCTCCAATCCTCTTCTTCTTGCCCATACACGCTAGAACAGTGAAGGATAACAATGGTCCCCCTCTGGTGTCTCGCCAGAACATTTTCCTCCTCTCTCCTATCCTCCTCACCTCACCTCCTCGATATCGTGAGAAAAGACCTCAGGGGCTTTGGCTATCAACAAGGGGAATATTCTTCCCGGATCTTGTGGACGAGCGCAACGCTTCGACTTCATTGCTGACAGAGAGTTTTCAACAGGCAAAGCAGCGGGATGTGAGGCTGATGAGGCTGCACGCCACTGACCCATCTGTGTTGACTCTCAAGTTACTAAGCAACGGACAAGATATCAGACATCCACGTCCATCATCATTGTAGACTGAGGAAAAAGGAAGCTTGAGACCGGGACTACCAGTTCTGGTGGAATGGAAGTGGCATCTGGAAGTATACAATCGTCCTGAGCTGCTGTGGAACTTGGATAACATGGTCAGTGTTGAATTCCACTCGTGGGCCGTCGCACAACAGTCAGGTGGAGGGCAGTTGGAGGCGGCGCTGCGCTCCCCATGAGAGTGGAAGGCATCTGGGATGGACTTTCACTGAAATGGCACAGATGCGTTAAGGCGCCACCTTCGTGAGCAAATTCGACGATTGGGGTATGTCTTGAGGAAAAGCTGCACTATCAGATTAAAACATGGGCCAGGATGGCCACATTGTGTCAGTTCTGCCGAGTTGCAGAGCCGCCACCAGGGTTACGGCCGTTGTCAAACCACCAACCATTCCAGGCTGAGGTTCAGCGTGGTGCCTAGCCACAGATCAGTCGCACGCGTGATGCCTTAATAGCTTCTTGCGGACGCGGCGGGTGCCTTTTGTCGCTAGGACTCGAAGCAGTTTGAAGCAACCGCCGGTGCGCTAGCGCGGCAATGATGATGTGCCATGAGCTACGACTGATTGGCGCCGTGCCCAGGATGGTAGTAGTTAGGAGGAGGAGGTGGAGGAGGGGTGGGAGGAGGAGGAGGCATAGTAGGCCTGCAACACCTGGACCGAGGTAGGCCCCGCAATCCTCGGCGTCGGCGGTTTGAGCAGCCCAGGGTTCAGATCGGTCCAGACTCCACAAGTTAAAACCAAATGTGCCGTCAGCGATTATTTATAGTGGCACTCGCCCGGCAGAAATCGTCCACGTGTCCGTGGTCAGGTCGGGACCTGTCAGAAACGGCCGTTGGTCAGGGCAGGATGATGTTGTCTGACACGTGATGGGGCAGGGCTGGGACGGCACATCGGGAAAAGTAGTGGCGGCTGGGGACCCGCAAATACCGAGGGGAGGCCGCCGCCATGAGTTGCGAAAGGCCTAGGTCTCTAATAGCTATAGGGCAGCATACTCCAGGCTAAAGCAATCTGGAGATGTGACATTAAGGCTTGGGCGTGCGGGTGGTGGGTTGCACATATTTGCGTTTGCGCTCCAGGTCCTGGGGTGGGGTTATGGAGAGCTGAACGCTGGTGGATGCTGTGGAGGATCGTGGAGGCGACGATGGGGTTTTGGTGCCAGGGTACCTGGGCAGGGGGCCCTGACTAGCAGCTGACACAGGGGGAAGGAGCAGTGAGTGGTGCACGGCCGGAGGTGAACGGGCTTGTTGCCACGAGTGGGGTGTTAGCATTAATATGCATGCGCAGACTGGTGCGTAGTTAAGCTATAGTGGTGGAACCCATGCTGAGCCTGGTTTGGCAAATGTGCACCACCACAGGTCGTTCGGTTTTTTTTCATTTTTTTTTTCCGGTGTTTCCTTAAAGAACCCCACACTTCTGAAGATCTAGCCCTCGCCGCAAGAGCCCTCACCCCGGGAGGCTTCAATAGTTTGCAGTGCGCTGATGCACCAGCTCTGGCCCTGCCTCTCCCGTTGGCCACCACCCCTGCCTCTTCCAACCGTCAGTCGAGGACTCTCCCTCCGTCTCAGAAGAAGTGTTATTCACCCGGCCTCTCAACCCAGGTGGGTCTGTCACCTATCATCTCGATCCCTCAGTCTCTACCCCTCGGACTTCCTGCCCTGACAACAAATTCCCCACGTCTGACAAACGTGTCTCCTCATCCGTGGACACCTCTTTTACACACTTCCAACTACGTCAAGAATGGTCATCATCCCCCACAGACTGTGACTGGTGGAAAACCTGGGGCATCGGAAATTGTCAGCAGCAACCCGGACAGTGGTTTGTGATGTGGGAAGGGTCCAGAAAACAGGTAGCATGCCAGATGAGATGACACTGAGTTATTGCTAAAGACATCACCCATACTGAAATTTTTGCCACTTCGGCCTTTGCTATGGATATGTGCGCCACTCAGCGCAGGACACAGCGGTCGCAAGTTCAATACAAATTGCTCAGAATTGGAAAGTTAATGCACGGCAGAAAACACAGCCACAGAGATCAACCAGAAATCAAATATAGAGAACGCTTACGTAGGCTTCAAGAAGTGTTGTATTCTCCTATGGCTATGTTCTAGCCAAGTATCAAAGGCAGCACACTACTATGCAGAATGAGATTGACACTTAGTTATTGCCTCATAGAAAATCCAACCCCTTTACTGATTTTACCACTTCGGGCCCTTTGCTATGGATATGTGCGCCAACTAGAGCAGAACACAGCGGTCGCAAGTCCCTAAAATTGATCAGAATGGCAAGTACATGCCACTGCCAGGAAACGATGGCCAACAGCAGATCAAACCAGAAATCAAAATATCTAGAACGCTACTGTAGGCTTCAAAGAAAGAGGGGGGGGTAAAAGCCCGCGTACCACAGTACAATCGCTCAGCAGGATCCCGCATAGTGGCACAATGATATAGTGTGAAGGTGGCAGCAGGAGCCCGCAGAGTGGCACAATGATATAGTGTGAAGGTGGCAACAGAAGCAGCAGGAGCCCGAAGAGTGGCACAATGATATAGTGTGAAGGCGGCATCAGAAGCAGCAGCAGGAGCCCACAGAGTGGAGCAATGATATAGTGTGAAGGCAGCATCAGGAGCAGCAGCAGCAGGAGCCTGCAGAGTGGCACAATGATATAGTGTGAAGGTGGCATCAGAAGCAGCAGGCGCCCGCAGAGCGGCACAATGATATAGTGTGAAAGCGGCATCAGAAGCAGAAGCAGCAGCAGGAGCCCGCAGAGTGGCCCAATGATATAGTGTGAAGGCGGCATCAGAAGCAGCAGCAGCAGGAGCCCGCAGAGTGGCACAATGATATAGTGTGAAGGCGGCACCAGAAGCAGCAGCAGCAGCAGGAGCCCCCAAAGTGGCACAATGATATAGTGTGAAGGTGGCATCAGAAGCAGCAGGAGCCTGCAGATTGGCACCATGATATTGTGTGGAGGTTTCGGACAATTCCAGTCCCTGGTAAAGATGGTAGGAGGCAGATGGTGCAACTAGCAGCAGATGTGTGGCATCAGGCAGGTGGCAGCATCAGAATAGTAGCTGAGGCAGGTACTTAGAACCCCCGACTCATTTCTCAACGTTTGGTGGAGGTGTCATGGCTGATCTAATCTGATGCATTAGGCATTGGTGAGTTGAAATCCTGGCCGATCCAAGCCTGATTCATCTTGACAAAGGTCAGCCTCTCCACATTACGTGTGGACAAGCGGGTTCTCCTGGGGGTAACAATGGCCCCCGCCGCACTGAACACCCGCCCTGATGCTACACTACTGGCCGGGCAGGACAGCTTCTCTACTGCAAACTCCACAAGTTGTGGCCACGCATCAAGTTTGGCTGTCCAGTAGTCCATGGGATCCTCTTCCTCAGGTGGTAAAGTGCTACCCAAGTAGGCCACCACCTGCTGGTGCAGGGTCTGCTTCATGTCCTGCTGCTGCTGCTGCCGGTGGCGGCTACCTTCCTCACTAAGCGAGTGAAGGAAATTGCTCATTAAGGAATCCAGAATTAAGCGACTGTTGATGGAACTGCTACTGCTCCTACCTCCCCAGCTCCCCACAGCAGCCGTGGTAGTAGTACGTGAGCAATGACTGCCAGGAATCCCCCGGTCAGACCTGACAGAGGATGGACAATGGCGCACATAGGCAGCAGCCAACTGTGTGCTCAGTATTTCTCTATAGTATGCCAGTTTTTCCTTCCTCTCAGCAGCAGGAAAAAAGTCACCCATTTTGGACTGGTAGCGAGGGTCCAAGAGGGTGGAGAGCCAAATGTCATCCCTATGCCAGATGTTTCTATTCGGCTGTTACTAGTTAGGCAAAGCAGCATGCTGCGGGCCATCTGCGCAAGTGACTCTGAGGTCCTTCGACCAATATTGGTAATGATTTTGTTAAAATATAACTTTTATTAATCGTTCATTTAAACCATGGGGAATATTTTCCCAGTGTGTAGAGACAAACAAAATTTTTTTTATTAAAAATAGGAATGGTGGGAGAAGATGTTGATTTTTCCTTTTAAAGGAGAGGAAAGTGAGGAATTGAGATGCACTACCTTTTTGTGTATAAGTTAGGGAGTTGTGAACCCACAGGTAGGTATTTGAGAGTTCTCTGTGTTGCACACAGGTAGGTATTGAAGGGTTCAATGTGCTAATTACACCCTTTTAGGGTAGTTAGGGGACAGGATTGATCTAGCCGGCATCTTAATATATTGCACTACTACATTGTAAACAATGTTGTAAACGATATTGTTTACGCAGGATCAGTAAACACCTGCCGAGTCAAATATCGGCTGTAAATAATAACAAATGCTAAATAGGATGCAACGCGTTCGCAACCACCATGGTGACTCTCTTAAAAAGAACAGGCACTATCCGATTTTCAGTGATCTCTAATACTTACCGCTAGCTGTTTACGTTACCATGACCACAGCGGGCGCACAATGATGATGCAGCACCATACATATCCTTTGGACCAATTGCAGAGGCAGACCAAAAATAAATAAAAAGGCGGTCCAACACCTGTGATGACAGCTCGACGTAGTTGCAACCTATTGGCCAACCTCTAACACACCCCCGTCCCATGACATCACCAACCAAAGTTATAAAGCTGATGGGAGCACACTGACAGCCTCAGATCAGCCCCGTTACCCCCTGAAGACGCCATCTCATGGCGAAACATGACGGGGGCGGGCGGTTTTGAATGTGTGCCAATTTTAGATTGAATGGTGTTCAAGGAAATGGATTAGATAGCTAGTAATGCCAGAAAACCGAGGCATTGAATAGTAGCAAGATTAGCAGCAATAGGAGTGTGAGTGAATTTGTGAGTGAATGAACAATTGAAAAATATCCAAGGGAGCGAACTCTATGTGTGTTTGCAAATAGAAAGCCAGTACTTAGTGCTGACCCATTCTGCGGTCACCGCAGACCATTACGCATGGCTATGACAATATCATTAACACTATGCACACCCAGCAAGTGACTGCAGCCTAGGGAATTATATGGTCTAAACACCCCGAAGTGTGAGGGGGTAGCCTTTGAGTGTGGACATACACTCCTAACAGTCCATACGCACCCTAATGCAAATGTGGTCAAGACTTGCTATAAAATCCAACATTGTGTAGCCCCTAACTACCCTAAAAGGGTGTAATTAGCACAGTGAACCTTTCAATACCCACCTGTGTGCAACACCAAGAACTCTCCAATACCTACCTGTGGGTTCACAACTCCCTAACTTATACACAAAAAGGTAGTGCATCTCAATTCCTCACATTCCTCTCCTTGCTCAAAAGGAAAAATCTTCCCCCACCATTCCTATTTTTAATAAAAAAAATTTTGTTTGTATCTACACACTGGGAAAATATTCCCCATGGTTTAAATGAACGATTAATAAAAGTTATATTTTAACAAAATCATTACCAATATTGGTCGCAGGACCTCCTTGTTTGCAGAAATGCAAAATTTGTAAATAGATAGTAATACTATAGGTCCAGACCACACACGTGGCGCTAAGTATATCTAATCCCTTTGTTTGTAATAGTGACTCTGAGGGACTCCTGGTCTCCATATCCACAGTATACTGCCACAGTGCTTTTTGGTCATCTGCCTCGTCTTCTACCTCCTCTCCTGTCACCTGAGTAGAAAAACCACAAATTGCACCAGACTCTGCTTGTGCTCCAATGTCCTCCTCCTCTTCCTCCTCCTCCTCCAGTTCAGCCCCCAGCGGACTCATGTGGCCATGAGATGTAGTCTCCACTTCTCCATTGCCCTGACGAGACAGATTTTGCCGCATGAGTTCAGGACATGAAGCAGTGGAATGACGTTATTCATCCCACTGTCCTGACGACTGACAAATAATGTGGCCTCTTCAAAAGGCCTGAGCAAACGGCAGGTGTCACGCATGAGTTGCCAGTGGCTGACATCAAAGTTACACAGGGGAGTACTACAGTCCGCTTGCATCATCAAAAAATCATTAATGGCTTTTCTCTATTCATACAGGCGGTCTAACATATGGAGGCTGGAATTCCAACGGGTGGAAACATTGCATATCAGACTATGTTGGGGTAGGCCATTCTGGCGCTGCAACTCAAGGACGGTGTGCTTGGCTTTGTAAGAATGGCTGAAGTGCGTGCACAGTGTCCTGGCCATTTTTAAAATGTCTTGCAGATGGGTGGAAGACTTCAGGAACTTGTTGACTACTGGATTGAACACATGCGCATGGCGCACGGACCATCCCTCCTCGGTGCAGCGCGGACACCATGTTCTTCCCATTGTCTGTCACCATGGTTCCGATTTTTAGTTGTCGCGGAGAAAGCCAAACATTGATTTCTTCTTGCATGACGTGGAGCAGTTCCTCCCCTGTGTGACTTCGTTCGCCCAGGCAAACCAGGTGTAGAACTGCGTGACACCGCTGTGCCCTGCACATGTGGTATGATGGAGCAGCACTTGTGGAGGCTGAGGTGGTGGTGGAGAAGGAGGAGGAGTAGGCAGACACTGGCGCAGGAGCAGCAGTTTGACAACGTGTAGGAGAAAGCGCTGTCTCTTGTTGAAGTTGTTGGTGTGACTGGGCGGGAAACACATTCACCCATTGGGCCGTAAAGGACATATACTGGCCCTGACCATAATTACAGCTCCACACGTCCGAGCTGCCATGCACCTTGGAAGAAACTGATAAGCTCAAGGACTGACCCACCTTCTGTTGTACATATTGGTGAAGGGCTGGCACAGCCTTTTTGGAAAAAAAATTGCGGAACTCTCCACCTCGGTTCGGCACAAGCCATTAGTTCTCTGAAGGGTGCAGAGTCCACGACTTGGAAAGGGAGAGACTGCAGTACCAACAACTTCAACAAGAGCACGGTCAGCTTCTGCACCTTAGGATGGCTGTCTGCATAGAGTTTTTTCTTTTTGTAATCGCCTCGCTCAACAACTGCTGGCACCATGCGTAGCGAGGAGCAGGAGCATCTGGACAGGGAAATGATGTCAAAGACAAACAGCACCCAGAGGTGCTGGAGCCTTGACTTGCTGAAACAGCATGTGTGCCACTAGGTGCTGCTGCTGTTGCTGCGCCTGCAGGATGGACCGCATCTGACACCCGTTTCTCCCAGGCCATTGGATGGTGACGCTGCATGTATTGGCGCAGGGCCGTGGTGCCAAGGTTGGCTCCCTGGCCACGCTTCACTTTCTGCCCGCAGATACGACATATACCCACGCTCGGCTCCCCTGGTGTCTTTACAAAAAACTGCCACACCGCTGAGGTGGTAATTTTACCGCCAACACTCTGCACTGAGCGACTACTACCGCCGCTGCCTCGCTGAGCCCCTGTGCCACTGCTTATTTTGGTCTGCGTATTGGGATTTGTACCCCGTGAACGTTTGGCTCCCGTCCTTGCACTGCTGCCACCCTGCTGACTCACAGCCACAGTAGCGACTTGTTGCCTGCTCCGCAAGCTGACACTCTCTTCGCCCGACGATGATGAATCCCCTGCTACACCCGGCTCCCAAATGCGATCGACTACATCATCGTCAATTTGTGTTTCCCGGTCACTGCTACTCTCCTCACCGATGTCAGTATGCACAGCCTGCCTACTGCAGGAAGCTGCGGATGTCTGCCCCACCTCTTCACTGCAAAGCAGCTGCTGACTGTCCTCAAACACTTCGTCCTCGCTGAATAGTGGCGCTGAGCCCAGACCACCTAGTAGCTCTCTGGCTGCTGGAAAGGAACAGGATAGAATAGAGCCTAGTTGAGGACAGGTGAGGGCCGCTGACCTGGTCCTGGGCCATGCCAACTAATTGTTGTATCAGAGGAACCTATGGACTCTTGGCTGGGGTTGTCAGATGTTATATTTGAGGAATTGGATGACCTAGTCAACCATTCTTTGGGTTGTTGTTCAACACACTGCCACTAGATGACAACGGCAGTTCTGGCCTCACAGAGTCACCCCTGCTGCGACATCCCCTTACTGTGCTGCCACCTCTGCCTGCTCCACCTGCCACCTTTCTGTCTGACATAGTGGTTTATAAACTACGTGGATTTGACACGTAAATCTGGTTGTAAACTAGAGCCCCCAAAAGGTATTGCAATGTGCATTATACAGATACCCCACAACTGACAGTGTAATTTCAGTGAAAATCGTATAAACTATGTGGATTTCCCACATAAATCTGGCTGTAAATTAGAGCCCCCAAAAGGGATTGCAATGTGCGTTATACAGATACCCCACAACTGACAGTGTAACTTCAGTGAAAATCATTGTATAAACTATGTGGATTTCCCACGTAAATCTGGCTATAAATTAGAGCCCCCAAAAGGGATTGCAATGTGCGTTATACAGATACCCCACAACTGACAGTGTAATTTCAGTGAAAATTACTGTATAAACTATGTGGATTTCACACGTAAATCTGGCTGTAAACTAGAGCCCCCAAAAGGTATTGCAATGTGCGTTATACATCTGTACGCAGTAGTGACAGCTCACTACCCCACAACTGACAGCTCACTACTGCAGATACATGAATGCCAAACAGATTTCTTCCTATTCGATTTTTTCACTAAATAGAACTGCTATTTGGGGTGTACAGATCCCCCTTAGAGAACAGCGAGGGATTGCAGCAAGAGCCGCACAGCACAATAGCAGCAACTGGACGCTACAACATGAAAAATGAAGTGCTGAGATAGAAAATGGCTGGGTTTTATAGGGCTGTGTGACATCACATAAGCCTGCCGGTCGCTGATTGGCTTACAGGTCTGCAGATGTCATCGGGGGTGTTCCTTTCTCCTTCCCAGAGTTCTCTGCCCCATGTAACAAGTTGTTCTCGTGCCCATTTAGCATAAACATGAGGGACCAGTGGCGCAGAGGTCCTGATAAATATGCCCATGTGAGTCCAAAGTTATGCCCAATGGCATAACCAAAACACCTGTCATCTTCCTGCGCTTGATGAACAAGCAAATAAACGTGTCTGAAGGTTCAGCTGTTGCCTACCTGGACAGCGTTGCCATGTTCTGTTGGATCCAGGGGGAGTACTTGACACCTCTGTCACAGGTGTCCCAGTGCACCCAGAAAGCCAGTCTGACAATCAAGCTGGGAAAGTGTCAGAAAAGCATGACTAAGGTGCAGAACCTGGGATATCCAGCAGGTGGGGGAACACTGAAGCTGGGGATAGTACCCCAGCTTTACAACCAACCAGGAAGAGGCACTGGGCAGTGTGTCTCTGCACTCCAGGGAGTCTCTGTTTGATCAGAGAAACCGTGCTCTTCCCCAGCTGACGAAATTGACACCATTGGCCAGTGTGTGGTTCAGGAAGGGGGATGAAAGAACGAGCAGACTATGTGTTTTTTTTCCCTCCAAAACTCAGACAATGGGAAATATAGCTGTCCATAACTGGGGGATAATTCATAATTATAGGTCCCCAGTTCCACAGGACAGTTATGGGGTCTTGATATGCTCCTGAAGCAAGAATCGGAAGGTTATCTCCAGGGGAAGTCAGCCAATAGCAGAACACCCCTGATATTAGGCGTTTGGTATGGGGTTAATGGGAGTAAGGTACTCGGTTGCTTAGAAGCAATGGCGTCATTGTGCCATCTTCCAATCAAAAGTTCTGGGGTTTAAATAAAACCCCAGACCCAAAAAGTACCTCACTGAAGAGAGAGGGATAGAAAAACTCCCCCTCACAGTGACAATACAGCCAGGAGTTGGGTTCAAAAATCCCCTGGGTTTAAATTAGTGAAGCAGCCACATGGCTTTGTTCTGTTTTGAGGTTTCTATCACACTAGAAGACTGGATCGCTGCCTATGCCCAGTCCTTGGACCAAAGAATTCCTTACTATTTCAATAGCAACAGTTTTTTGTTTCCTTTTTTCCCTAACTGTTTGTAAGTATCCTACATATGTTGTATTCTACAACACAAATCAATCTCAAATCGTCTCCGGTACAGGCACTTTTGAATGGAACAACACCAGGCCTTACGTCTGCACAGCTTAGATTTACCTCATATCTATTCCTAGCAGCTAAAATTGCAATAGGAACTTCGTGGAAAAAAGCCGCTGTCCCAATACACTTGGTAAAACCCAAGCTAAATTGGATCATGATTAATGGCAAATGATATGGTATGTTACATGGTAAGAAAGCATTTTTTTACAAAGGTATGGCAATATTGGTTTACTTATTCTTCCATAGAATAGTAAGTGAAATTGTTATTTATTGGTATCTCAGTCGGCTCTCACCCCAGGCCTGGGCTCATTATCCTTCCATCTCCCTCCTCTTTTTCCCTTTTTCTTTTCTTTTTTCTCTTATTAATGTTAGAAGGCTTTATGTCTAAGTGATAGATTTAGCTTTCAGTGACTTGCATTGATGAAGCAAGAAGAAAATATACAAATAAGCAAACAATGGGGCAGATTTACTTACCCCGTCGCGATCCTGTGGTGCATTGTCCGACATGGATTCGGGTCCAGCAATTCACTAAGATCGTGTGTCCAAGTTATTTCCTGTGTCGCTGCTGCGCCGAGGTCTGCCGGAGTTCACCTTCTTCTTCCTGGTGCATTTGAGTGCTTGATCTTGCGACACAAAAACTTTTTTAAATTCCACGGTTTGTCCAAATCCGTCGGGTTGTCTGACAGCCCGCCCCCTGATTTCTGTCACATGCAAGCTGGCGCCGATGCACCAAAATCCAATCGCATGTCCCAAAATCCTTGAGCAATTTGGCGCAAAATGGAGATATTCGGGAAACCCATGAAAAGTGCGAAAGGACCCTTAGTAAATGAGCCTCATTGTATACTACAAAAGTTTATTCATGAATTCTAAATATTTGACAAACAATGTTAACTGCTTTATATTTTTCAAAAACTTAAATAAAAATAATTGAAAACAAAACAACTTTCCCACAGCTGCAATTGGCTAATTAGTGGCTATTACAATTGTAATGACAACTGTACAAACATTCTCCTAATATATGTAAAATATGGCAGGATCCTCATATTTAGATGTTATTTCATTATGCAAAGAAAAACAAGAGAGTGTTGACAACAGACAGTAATTGAAATGAGACTGACAGCGACAGACAGTTACTGAAATGAGACTGACAGTGACAGTCACTGAAAGAGACTGACGGCAACAGACAGTTACTAAAAGAGACAGTCTGAGACAGTCTATTGATACATATAATATTTTTTGTTAACCCATTCTATTTTGTTGTAGCTAAAAGCAGTTATTTTCTATCCCGGGCAATGCTGGGAGCTACAGTTAGTGTTATAATAAAAAACCTAAACTATTATTTCTCCATATATACCCTCAGCTTTCACTACACATGTATATAAACAAATGATTCACCAGAAACTGCAACTCTCGATCTCAAGAGTGTCCCCTTCCCCATCCACCTCACTCTGGGATGCTAGAGTGAGCTCTCTCTCTCACTGACTTAAAGGGCCAGGCTCCTCCTGATTGGCGCTGGCTAATCTGGCTCATCCCTTATAATCTCCTTTCCACCTCCTTTCCTCCCCGGATCTTCAGCATTGTTACAGCATTCTATGGAACTTACAAGGTTTCCACACCTCATTTCCACAGCGGTTCCTGTTGAAGTGATTGCCCATCAGCGTTTCCAGACGCTCCTGTTCCTCCAGCGTTTCCAGACGCCTCTATGTTCCTCCAGTGTTTCCAGACGCCTCCGTGTTCCTCCAGCGTTTCTAGACCCCTCCGTATCTCCTGTCTCCAGCGTTCCCAGATGCCCCCATGTTCCTGTCTCCAGCGTTCCCAGACGCTCCTGGTGTCTCCAGTGTCCCAGCATTCCCAGATGCCTCCAAGCCACAAACTCTCTTCCAAGGACCTCTCCGTTCCCACCCGCCTGGGTCCTGTGCCAGCTGCTGCCTGCTTGCCTGCTGTGAGTTCCAGCTCATCCTTCCAAGCCGCACTCCTGCTCTAATCCCAGGCTCAGACTGTGTCCTACATTCCTGACAACCCTGCTGCAGTAAGACCATCCTGCTTTGCAGCGGGCTCTGGTGAAGACCAGGGTGCCACCTAGACACCATTCCGGGGTTGCTGCTAGTATTCTCTTCATCTCCCACGGTGGTCCAGAGGGTCCACTGGTCCATAGACTCCTCCCTCCAGACTCTTCCCATAGAGACTTTCCTCCTGGGTTCTCTCAAGTACCTTCAGTTGTCTGTGTGACCATTACAGACAGGAGAAGGGAAAGCAGTAATAATGTGCTCTATACGTCTCCAAGTCTCAAATATGCTTCATGTGCTGTGCGGCAGTTTAGGATATATAGAAAGAATAGATAAAATAGATAAAAGGAATGGATAAATAGAATTGACAGAATAGATAAAATATTAAGATAGAATAGATGGATAGAATAGATAGATAAAATATATGGATAGCAGTGGCTTAACTAGGAATGAGAAGTCCCAATAGCAAATTTAGCAAGATAGATAAATAGATGATAAAAATTGATGAATATATAGAATAGGTACTGTGAGGAATTGCTCTGGTAGTTGACTGGTAGCAGTGCAGGAAGCAGTGACACACGCAGGTTTAAAAGTCCAACTTAAGTGTTTATTCACACTTGCAAAACAGAACACAAATTCAGCCTTGGTTTAGGCACATGCAAAAACATTATAAAAGTAATTCCTGCCTGGCTAGGCGCTGTCTAATACATTTGGAGGAACCTAGCTATCCGGGTACCAGGCTGCCTGGCACCCGCTCTTGGCCAGCAGTAGTACAGGAGACCCTCAGTTACCTTTGCTGTGAGAATGCAATCTCGCTTTCAGCTCTCCAGGTAGGGCCTCCCCTACTGCTTCTGGCCTGCAGACTAAATCAGGCCCTAACAAGGCCTGTGACCCGCACCTGTGGGCAATTCACAAACCCAGGACCGAAGTCCGGGTGGAGTAGGAGTCCCACTACCAGCCTACCCCTACTCCATAATAAGCAGGCCCAGTACGGACATTACAAATGTGTCTGTGTTAGCTAGGCCAACACAGACAAAACAGACTATTCCTGCTTATCATGTCTGCATTAACCCTTGGGTTACTGCAGACAAACCCAGGGCTTTTACCACATGTATTTCATCTGCCTGTAGAACAGATAGCGGTTTTCCCACACAATACCTCTTACTTTCTCACAATACATTTATATAAAGAAGAAATTCAATGACACACCATTTAGTGAAAAAAGTTAGGTGGGCTTTCTTCCCATGCTACTATGTTTCAAGGCTGTCTTGACAGAGGCTTTGGTTAGAAGCTGTTTGTAGGACTTTTTTTCCTTCAAGGATTGTCATAGCAATAATGACTTTTTTATTGACAATGGCAATCAAAACATGTCTTGATGTCACTTACTCTTGTCACAGCAAACCTTGTGATCCCAGGGATCATTTTTATGACATTTGCAGCATCTGCCGTGCCATGTACATCTGGAGGTACTGAGCTCCAAATGATCTTGCCACTTTTGGATTTGAATCTTTCAGCGGGAGCAGCTTCAGCACCGGTGACCTCCTCATCAGATTGATCAGAACTGTCTGTGTCTTCCGGTTGATACTCCACATCATCTTCCTCCTCAGAAAACTGTTCATCTGTATCAGTTTGATGCTGTGTGTCCTCTGATGCATTATCATCCAAGATATAATCCGGAATGTGGCTTGCATCTAATCTTCTCCCCATTGTTGCATGGTGTAAGTGTAAACTGAAGATGTATAAACTGCAAAGTACCAACTATAAGCTGATTTGGCCATACATGCCTGGACATGTCCCTAACTGAAGTTGTTGGAGGTAGAGCTGGCTGTGGGCTGTTGGTTTACATTGCGTTTATGAGTTCAGTTTTGGGACTTATTATTGTTTTTTTACTATTATATTAGACCTGGGTTGAAATTGACCCCAACAACACAAATGTTACAATTTTAATAAGAGCATTTTACAATTTTGTAAAAAAGTTTTATTTTATTGTATTTTGTTTATAAATAAGTTCCTGACAAAGTCAAAAAGTCTTGATGCAATAAACAAATGTATGTAGAATTTGTATGCATTTAAAACTTTAAACGGGTCGTCACGACCCTAACACTAGAGATAGGATATATTGAAAGGAGGGCTGTATGTAATAAAAAGGGGACCTGTATATAACAGAAAAGAGGGGCTGTATATAATAGAAAAGAGGGACTGTATATTATAGAATAAGGAGGCTGTATATTATAGAATATGGGGGCTATGTATAATACAATAATGGGGGCTGTATATAATAAAATAAGGGGGCCACATTATATGTAAGGGGTTTGTATATTATAGAATACGGGAGCTGCATATTTTATAATAAGGGGGACTGTATATAATTTAACAGGGGCTGCATATTATATAATAAGAGCGGCTTTATATTATATAATATGGGGGGTGAGCTGGACACCTGGGGTGGCTTTTAACCATAACTTAACTACATATTGTATAATCAAGGTGGGCTGTATATAATATAACTTGAGGGTAAAGAATTAAATCAATATAGGAGGGGACTGTATATAATATAAGTATAAGAGGGGGCTGTATATAATATAAGTATAGAAGGGGGCTGTATATAATATAAGTATAAGAGGGGACTGTATATAATATAAGTATAAGAGGGGGCTGTATATAATATAAGTATAAGAGGGGGCTGTATATAAAAGGGAGGGGGGTTTATATGGGGTAATGTATGTCATTTAAGTAAGTGGGGGCACGATTTAAATAAAATTTTAGGGCAGTAAATATGTATCAAATCGTCACCTGTGTGGTACTAGATGTCACTAATATCTGTGTCACTGACAGACTAGTGGCTGTTAGCATGTGTGGTGTCACAGAGGGCCAGTGACTAGAGATGAGCGAGCACTAAAATGCTTGAGTGCTCGTTATTTGAGTCGAACTTTTCCCGATGCCCCATTGAAGCCAATGGGAGACTCGAGCATTTTTCAAGGGGACGAAGGCTCTGCACAGGGAAGCTTGGCCAAAAACCTGGAAACCTCAGAAAATGATGGAAACACCACGGATATTGACAGGAAACAGCAGGGGCAGCAAGCATGGATTGACCCTGACAGTATATGGGACGGCATGCAGAGGCAGCGGCAGGCTAGAGAGTGGCATGGCAACATACCCCAAATGGACTCAGGCTTCAAACCAATTTAAAAAAATTCCTTTTGGCGAGGATAACGTGTAGCACTGTACGTATCAGTATTTGGCCTGATTATGGGGGCAGAGAACCAAAGGAGGTGAGCAAGAAGCGCTAAAAAAGATTTCCTATGTAAACAAAAGGTTGACGGTATATCTATCAATAAAAAAACGCACAACACAGATGAAACTTAACTTTTATTACGACGTCTAAGATAAAAAAATTGGGAGGATACCCTAAATAATGAAGGATGAGCCATCAAAATGTAATTTATAAGACGGCTTTATAAAGAATGGAAAAAAAGGTTAGACTAATACCTAATCAAACCACTAGGTGTCATGCATATGTCGCACTAGCACCTATGGCAGTGATGGCTAACCTTTTAGAGACCGAGTGCCCAAACTACAACAATGACCTGCTTGTTTATCGCAAAGTGCCAACATAGAAATTTAATTTGTGATTTATACTCCCTTCTCTGTCACAGTTTTCATTGATACCAGCTCCCTGAGGCACCAATAAAGCATAAAATAGTCCCAGGTAGAGCTTTCACTTTAAAATATCTCTGTGCACAGCAAGTCCTGGGCTGTCTGGGACTGCAGGAAGATACCTGGAGTCATCTCTGGTGATGGCCTGGGTGCCCACAGAAAGGTCTCTGAGTGCCACCTCTGGCACCAGTGCCATAGGTTAGCCATCACTGACCTATGGGATGCAATACAATTAGAGACTGTACAACTCAATCCCCCATGACAAGGGGGTTCGGGCAGTGCAGCACTTCCTGTCTACCAGGGGTACTCACCTTAGGAAGCACAACCAATTGGTTGTTGATCTTGTGCTCTTTATACTAGAGCACAATTACTTTTTATTTGATGGTTGCTTCTTCCACCAGCTGAGAGGTACTGCGATGTACAGGTACTGGCTCCCACATATGCAAACTTATTTCTGGGCTGGTGAGAGGAGCGAATAGTCTTTACCGAAGCAATGGAAAAATGGACATCGAAGCTGTTAATTTGGCTTCGATACATAGATGACGTGCTCATCCTCTGGACGGACACTAGAGAAAGTTTTAAGGAGTTTGTAGATGCATTGCATGTGAACTCCATAGGGTTAAACTTCATGTCAGAAATACACATTGACAAAATAGCCTTCCTTGACCTGGAGATCACAAAAAAGGAAGGTGGTAATATGGACCTCCTGATGATCCCGATAAAAACGGGTGAAACGCGTTAAGGCTAGACATTTGAAAGTGTGAACGAGCATCTAGTGTGCATGCAATTTCGACTGGACAGAAGTGGTGTGTATGAATGAGATGCATGACAACCTAATTCACTCAAGAAATGAGATATGTGCATTGAATGAGGGTGCACTTTTGTAGGATGTGCATGGGTATATGTAACTGTGCATCTTACATGATAGTGATTGGTTCCGTCGAAGGCCTCCTCCCACCACATGACCGACAGACCGACAGACATACACACACAGAAGGCCTTACCTGTGCAGCAGCCATGGGAACGCGCCATCTCAGGTGCCGGTGAGCACAGGAGCAGGAAGCAGGCATCGGGCGCCGGGACCACAAGGCCACGCAAGCATGGGAGCGCTGGGGCCGCGCCGGCGTGGGAGCGCCGGGGACCCGGCAGGCGTCAGGGCCCACCGGAGGATTCTCCGGTACTCCGGTGGGCCAGTCCGACACTGACTGTGAGACGGAACGTACACCTTCTAGCCTAATACTCTTTACCTACTGATCAGTATGAGCGATACTACTAATGCTCGTATGTAGTAGATATATGGAATCTATATGTACTCCGTATTCCTATATACAGAAGGAGTTGAGTGCAGGCTGTAGACGTTGAATGGTACAAGTGACAGTCCTTACTGGGAGACTGTAGAATAGATTTTGGTTAAACCTTACCCTCTTGTCTGTCTTGGTCTCTAATTGTATTGCATCCCATATAAAATATGTGCTAATGCCACAAATGCATGACACCTAGTGGTTTGATTAGGTATTAGTCTAACCTTTTGTTCCATTCTTTATAAAGCAGTCTTATAAATTACATTTTGATGGCTCATTATTCAGGGTATCATCCCAATTTTTATCTTAGACGTCGTAAAAAAGTTAAATTTCATCTGTGTTTTCCATTTACTCAGTGAAAAATTTCTTGGATATTTGAACGGCTGTATTTATCATTTATTTCTGTGATCTGACAGTATATTTAGTCAATAACACAGCATGGCGGCAGCAGAATGACCAAGTTCCATAACGTATCTGGTGAAGCACACGAAAAATGAGCCTGACACAGCTCGTTTGCTAAGGGGACGACATGTGGAGGCAGCTATGGAGACGACTTTTGGAGGCAGCTATGGAGACGACATGTGGAGGCTGCTATGGAGACAACATGTGGAGGCTGCTATGGAGACAACGTGTGGTGGCAGCTATGGAGACAACGTGTGGAGGCAGCTATGGAGATGAAATGTGGAGGCTGCTATGGAGACAACATGTGAAGGCAGCTATGGAGACAGCGTCTGAAGGCTGCTATGGAGACGACGTGTGGAGGCAGCTATCGAGACGACGTGTGGAGACTGCTATGTGGTGACATACAGTACGCTTCACCGGTAGAGAGAATGTGAATTGGGATTTCTGGAGACTAGCTTGCTAAACAGTAGCAGGCACAACCGTTCAACTACAGTAGACAAAATTTGATTGCTATAACGGAGATTTCCCACCCCCAAAAAAAATTAAAAGAGAAAATGTATTATTTTTTATTTTTTTATTTCTTTATGAAAGAAACACGCAGAAGAAATCAAAAAGCAAATTGAAATGCAGATTGCTGAATGTCCCGGTACTAATGTGAACGAAAAAACGTATTAGATTACTCCACACGTGACGTACAGTACGCTTCACCGGCAGAGAGAATGTGGGTTGGGATTTCTGGAGACCAGCTTGCTAAACAGTAGCAGGCAGACTAAGCTAGATGAAAATGCATTTGCACCACTGACAGCACACAAAAGGATATTGTACTGTTACTTTCACTTTTGAAAAAAAAATAAAAAATCGGCAGACTGTGCCTAATTTAATCAAACCCCCAATAGATTGTCCCACTCAGTTGTTTGAAATGGATATGTGTGTCACTAAGAGCCAAAAATAACATTCACAAGTCTCCCTGCAAATTCGTCACAATATGGTAGTAGCTGCACTACTAGTGCCAGCAAGCGCTATTGTAGCCCTAACAAGGGCTGTTGGGTTCTTGTAGAATCACTCCTGCCTAACACTAATCTAATAGAACACCCTAACGCTATCCCTGACCAGCAGCAGCTCTATCCCTAACGGGATCCAGGCAGAGAATGATCCGAACAGTGGCTAGTATATTCCAGGGTCACCTGATCAGGCCAGCCAACCACTGCTATCGACATGTAAGTGTACCACATGCTGCTGGGTTTACTGCAGTGTCTCCTGGCTTGTGATTGGCTCTGTTTGTGGCCGCCAAAAATCAAAACGGCAGGAGATGCCGTTTTCTCGAGCTGACAAAATATTTGTCCGAGGAACGAGCAGTTGCGAGTACACTAATGCTCGAATGAACATCAAGCTCGGACTAGTATGTTCGCTCATCTCTACCAGTGACTAATTTTATATAGGACCTGTCACCCATAAAAAAAAGTAATAGGAGCTGCGTACTTAAGTAAGCAGCACCTAGTGCTACTCCAGATGCTGCAGTGTTACACTCCTAGTGTTGACAGGTCCTCTTTAACTAATGTTGTCAGCAATCAGGTTGTAAATGCTTTTTAAAAATTTGAGAATTCAGTGAGTGGAACATATCCTGAAAGCAGGGATGCACCGGTGTTGGAGGTGGGGGGGGATGCGTCATTTAAATTTTCACCTCAGGCAGCAAATACCCTAGAATTGGCCCTGATGGTATCCAGGGACAACCAAAATGTAAACACCAGGATTTCTAGAGGAAAGGCTGGAATTATATCTGTAAAAATGATGTATTTTTGTTACTGTATGTACTTGCGTATAAGCCGACCCAAGTATAAACCGAGGCTCCTAATTTTACCACAAAAACCTGGTAAAACCTATATCTTTTCACTCGAGTATAAGCCGAGTTTGGGTTTTCAGCACATTTTTTTTTTGTGCTAAAAAACTAGGCTTATACTCGAGAATATAATAACATTGAATTAGAAAATATGTTTTATTAAGCCCTTTCAAGCTTTACTAGCATTTGTCATTATGCAAGACAAATGTGTTCTTTATTTGCTGAACTTTGCAAATCGATCCCTTCACTCTTGTAAAAGTTTATTTGTGTGAGTACAGTTTATATTTAAAGCGATATATACAATTTCAATATATTTTTTTATTTGTATCAAATTAAGTCAAACTTTCAGTAAAAAAAAAGCTGCTTACATAATATTAACATATACATTGGAATATTGAGTATAACATTTTGTTCATGCCACATGTTCATGTCACATTAACAGTGAAGACATCATTGGTATAGAGATTATAAATGCTGAAAAAAGCTTCTTCATTCAACAGCCTGCCTTAAAAGGAGCAGCTAACATCGTTTCAGTGATTGCTCCATTAACACAGGTGTGGGTGTTGATGAGGACAGGGCTGGAGATCAATCTGTCATGATTAAGTAAGAATCACACCACTGGACACTTTAATAGGAGGCTGGTGCTTGGCATCATTGTTTCTCTTCTGTTCACCATGGTTATCTCTAAAGAAACTTGTGCAGTTATCATTGCAACAGGGAAGAGTACCACAGCTAGAAAGATTACAAATCAGTCAACAATCTATTGCTTCATCAAGGAATTCAAGGAGAGAGGTTCCATTGTTGCCAAAAAGGCTCCAGGGCGCCCAAGAAGGACCATCAAGCGCCAGGACATCTCTTAAAAGTGTTTAAGCTTCAGGATCAGGCTACCAGCAGTGCAGAGCTTGCTCGGGAATGGCAGCAGGCAGGTGTGCGTGCATCTTCGCACACTGTGAGGCAGATACTCTTGGAGCAAGGCCTGGTGTCAAGGAGGGCAGCAACAAAGCCATATCTCTCCAGAAAAAACATCAGGGACAGACTGATATTCTGCAAAAGGTACAGGGAGTGGACTGCTGAGGACTGAGGAAAGTCATTTTCTCTGATGAATCCCCTTTCCGATTGTTTGGAACATCTGGAAAACAGCTTGTTCGGAGAAGAGAATCGGCTCTCTCACAGTCTTGCCTAAAAATGCATCCATGAATAAAGAATGGTACCAGAATGTCCTCCAAGAGAACTTCTCTCAACCGTCCAAGAGCAATTTGGTGATCAACAATGCCTTTTCCAGCATGATGGAGCACCTTGCCATAAAGCAAGGGTGATAACTAAATGGCTCAAAAACATAGAGATTTTGGGTCCATGGCCTGGAAACTCCCCAGATCTTAGTCCCATTGAGAACTTGTGGTCAATCATCAAAAGACGGGTGGACAAACACAAAACAACCAATTGTGACAAAATGCAAGCATTGATTTTTCAAGAATGAACTGCTATCAGTCAGGATTTGGTCCAGAAGTTGATTGAGAGCTGCCAGGGAGAATTGCAGAGGTCCTGAAGAAGAAGGGTCATGATTAGAGATGAGCGAACACTAAAATGCTCGGGTACTCGTTATTCGAGACGAACTTTTCCCGATGCTCGAGTGCTCGTCTCGAATAACGAACCCCATTGAAGTCAATGGGAGACTCGAGCATTTTTCAAGGGGACCAAGGCTCTGCACAGGGAAGCTTGGCCAAACACCTGGGAACCTCAGAAAAGGATGGAAACACCACGGAAATGGACAGGAAACAGCAGGGGCAGCATGCATGGATGCCTCTGAGGCTGCCTAATCGCACCATTATGCCAAAATTATGGGCAACAGCATGGCCATGACAGAGTGACAGAATGAAGCTAGATAGCATCTAAAACATCCAATAATTGACCCTGACACTATAGGGGACGGCATGCAGAGGCAGCGGCAGCAGCGGCAGGCTAGAGAGTGGCATGGCGACATACCCTAAATGGACTCAGGCTTCAAACCAATGGGTGGCAGAGAGGAACCAAAGGAGGTGAGCAAGAAGCGCTCAAATAATATCGCTACATGATAAAAGTTTGCCAGTATATTTTGTGGATTACACAGCAGGGTGGCGACAAAGTTAACATGGAAGCCATGAAAACAACCCCAAATTCTGCCTGACACAGCTCGTTTGATAAGGGGACCATGTATGCTTACAGTTCATGCCAGTCGCTGCACTTGCTGCCAGTCTCCTTTCGAATAGTTTAAAATAATAATAACCCTCATCCATAAAGCTCTGTATAATGCTGCACCCCCCTACCTCTCCTCTCTTATCTCAGTCTATCGCCCAACCCGTGCTCTTAGATCCGCCAGTGATCTTAGATTAACCTCTACCCTAGTGCGGACCTCCCACTCGCGTCTCCAAGACTTCTCTAGAGCTGCACCAATTCTATGGAATGCTCTGCCCCGGACTATCAGACTAATACCTAACCTCCAAAGTTTCAAACGTGCTCTTAAAACCCATTTCTTTAGGCAAGCCTATAACACTCATTAACTGCATGAAGTTTTAACTCTTCTACTAACCCGTCCTGTGTCGTCCTCCCATCTGTTATCCAGCAACCAACAGGCACCAGACTTCTCTGCAGTCCCATTCACCCTGGACCTGGTATATAAGATGACGGCTGAGTGTTTCAAGCGACAGCAATTCCATTTATTATATTTTTTTCTATTCCCTAAGAAGAATGGCTTGACCATTAAATATTCTTTTACCTCGTGTTACCCCATCATCTTCATAAACCGTAAGCTCTGGCGAGCAGGGACCTCACTCCTGTTGTTCCATACAAATGTTGTGCTCTGTTACATTACATTTGTATTTGTTTCCTATGATTTGTAAAGCGCTACGGCGGGAGCTGCCATTTTCTCGAGCGGGCGAAGTATTCGTCCGAGTAACGAGCAGTTTCGAGTACCCTAATGCTCGACCGAGCATCAAGCTCGGACGAGCATGTTCGCTCATCTCTAGTCATGATCATGTGAAAATATAATATTTGTGTCATTCTCAAAACTTACGGCCATGACTGTACCTCTTGGGTTGTGATCATCTGCTCCAGTCTGTTACCTCCGCCATCTTTATTGTCCTGGCTGCTGAAGAGTACGTTTTCAAACTCTTCTGGATGGTATATTGTGCTCCTTCGCTGCTGAGCCTCTCACATTTGTTCCAAGTTACAGTCTCCCATTCACTGCAATTTTATAGACTGATATTTCCCATCCCTACAACATTTAGTGCTTATAGGGAACCTTTTATCAGGAGCCATTTTTCTATTTTAAATAGACCCTTCTGGCTTCTTTTCTATAAAAGATATTCTGCAAAAGAAGCTTACTCTAAGTTCTGAGAAGTGCTATGGTAGCCATAGGGTTCTAAAAGTCCAACTATGCCTCTGTAATTTACTGATTTCATAAGGTATGAATATATACATATATTTATGCATTCATGCTCACATACATGCTCACTAACTAACCTGTGCACTAACATGTGCTTTATTGGTTGGCAGACAATGGATCCACAGATGTTATTGAACTTTGGCTGTTCATTAGAAGTTTGGGGTCAGGTCTGGAGTCCGCTCAACCCCCCCTCCCCATTAACTTCCTTGATTGGTACTGGCACTGGCACTGATTGGGAGCGTTAACTCTCTTAATGCTACTGACACTAGCATTAGCATTCTAACGGGTCCGCTCATCTAAGTGATAAAAAGTATGGCTTAACAGTTGTTACATCTTTTTATACCAGTTACAATAAAATGGGTGCAGGTGATAGAGACCTTAGTTACAATTTTTAAAATTTCTTATTTTGTTATTTCCAGCATAAATGGTCAGAAGTAGTCCTCCGTTACGAAAACAATATGGACTCAAATATTTCCTCTTGGACTTGTGTCATTTTCATTTGTGTCCATTTTCATTTTTGCATGTTGTTGTGCCTGCTATAGTCACATTGTTCATTAGGAATGCTCTTTAGAACGTTTATTGAGTGTATGTATACAGGACCTTTAGTGGTAATCTCATGGCTAATTCTGATGTCTCTTCATGTGCAAGGCAAGATGATCAGAACGAGAAAAGCAGCGTCCACAGGCCACACACTTAAATGGCTTGGCACCTGTGTGTTTGCGGTAGTGCCTTGTTAATTCATCTGAACGGGCAAACCGCCAATCACAGCCTTCCCAGACACATTTATACGGTTTCTCACCTGTCAGAAAAAAATGTCAACAATTAATACAAATACTATAATTACTGAAATGATAGGACAGCCATGAAAAAAAGTTCAAGGGTGTCATGCAGTGTTATCCCAACAAATAAAACTGATAAATCAAATTTGTCGATAAATAGATTTAACTTGTAAAATGCATGCAAGCATGATGTTCCCATTAACCCCTTAACGCCGAGGCCCTTTTTCATTTTTTACTCCTCACCTTCAAAAATCTATAACTTTTTTATTTTTCCATGTTCAGAGCTGTGTGAGGGCTTGCTTTTTTGCGAAACAAATTGCATTCATAATGACGATATTTAATGTTCTAATATTCTATGCCATGTACTGGATGCAATGAAATTGGTGAAAAAACAAATTTGCGCTGTTTTCATGTGGGCTTGGATTTTACGACTTTCACTCTGCACCCCAAATTATATGTCTAGTTTATTCATTGGGTCGATACAATTACAGGGATACCAAATTTGTATAGGTTTTATAATGTTTTCATACATTAATGGGCGCATTTACTTACCCATCCTGTTGTGTCCGCCGATCCGGAATGTGCGATGAGGATTCGGACCTGCCGCGATTCACTTACAGTGCCCGATTTCTGAATGTGTCACTTCCCCGCTCAGGTCCGCTGGAGTTTACCATCTTCTTCCTGGTGCATGTGAGTGCTGATCTTGTGACACAATTTGAATTTTTAATTTTGCGGTTTGTCTGAATCAGTCGGGTTGTCCGACGGCCACTCCCCTCTATTTGTGCCGATCCACAATCCGCTTGAGTGCGCCAAAAACCCCTGTGCATTTCAGGGCAAATTGGAAATATTCGGGAAAACCCGATGGAAATACGTCCGACGGATCCTTAGTAAATGTGCCCCTAAATATAATATACATTGAACAAGAATTAAAACCTCCTGTACAAATGTTATCATCTTATTTTGCCATCATTTGGCGCTATTAACTTTTTCATATTTCGATGTACGGAACTGGGGGTGGTGTCATTTTTTGCGACTTTTGATTATATTTTCAATGCTACCACTTTTTAGGACTATACGGCCTTTTGATCACTTTTTATTGAATTTTTTACATTTATCAAAATTACCAAAAAGTGCCATTTTCAAATTTGTGCGCTATTTCCCGGACGCACCGATACCTAATGCATTTTTGAATTTTACTGATACTTATGATACTTTACTTTATTTATATTTATGACTTCTGGGCAAAGGGGGGTGATTTGAATTTTTATATATACTTATATATAGTAATATATATAACTATTTTTCAGACCCCCTAGGATACTTTTGTCTGATTGTTCCTATCTACTGCCATACTACAGTTTTCTTCCTCATTCATTACAATGTGCAAATCGCACATTGTAATGAATGTGTTAAATCCAGACAGTCTTTGGAAGACCCTAGGCTGTCATGGCAACTGATCGCAGCCGCCCGATGACGTCACAGTGAGCAACGATCTTCACCAAGATTTTGAAATTTTGCCGCAGATAAACTTCAGTCCTGGGCAAGTGTAGGTTCAGAAGAGGGTTTCAGAAGAGTTTGTGACTTTTATGTGGCTTTTTTAATAAAAAGGTGCCTGATATATTATCATCTGAGATAAATTTAGTCCACAAACCACAAAAAAGACACACACAAATGTCCAGACTGTTCATTAGAAGTTTGATCTCCACTTTTGAGGAACTGCTCCTTTGGTATCAAAACGCAACCTTGTCACAACCTCAATAGTAGCTATGCCTGCCTCTGTCTAGGTTGTTATTAATTTATTTATAAAGCAGCATTAATTTCCCACAATTTTCACAAGCAAAGACTCTTTTAGCAGATGCTCCTTTCTCTAACCATGGAAACTAGGCTTCATTTAGCCATATTTAAATGTAAATCAATTCTCCTTGCAGTCCTAGTATGCTCACCTCTACTTCAGTGACTTACCTATTATCACCTATAATCATTTCCACAAAACCGAATGTCTGGGTTCCCACAGTAGAGAGGATCATGTGACTATCCTCACATAGAACAATTCCTGGGCAGCATATCATTCTGCCAAAAATAAACCCAGCATTCATGGCAATGTTGTCATTGCTAACCCCCATTTAGCAGAGTAATCTGAAACTATAAAACATAATCATACAGATGGCAAGCAGATTTTATTATTTGAGATAACCAAATGGAAGTGGACGATTCGGGATTCAATATGAACTTCATGAAAATTTGTCAATCTGAATTTCCTGCCAATAGGTAACCTTAATCCTGTGTTGTGAGCAGGATTAAGGAGGACTATAGGGAGAGTACAGCTTTTACGGGTAGAGCAGGGTCATTCTCTTCATTGGTGATGCTACTGCCATCCATCATTGTGGGGAGTCAATGCACCCTACTCACTGCTGCTGCTCCTGTTTTTTTTGGCATGTATAAAACATGCATAAATATGTATCCAATACCTGTGTTTGGAAGTTTTTTGGTCACTATCCTAATTTTTTTTAGTTCGATATGATTCTGTTCTATGTGTAACACATGCATAAAATACTCTTCTTTTTTTTTTTTTGGTTTTAAAAGTTTTTTATTATATAACTCAAACTTTACAAGTATGTACAATGATAGGAGGCGAGGAACACGCAGGGACCTCTTCTCCTGGTTCCAAGTATCAATTGCGCACATACAGCATAAGATAATTGAATAAATCTACAAAAGCAATTACATTTGTGTACATTAGCAGATAATACTAACTTGTATGAACAGAGAAAAAGGGGGGGAGAGGTAAGTAAAAGAAATGGGGAGGGTGGGGAGAGGAGTTGGGGTAGAAAGGTTACAGATGTCAAATTACTATATCCAGATAATTTTGTAGCTAGAACCTAAAATGTTAGTTCACAATTAGTCATGTCATGTAAGTTGTATACCAAGGGTTTTTTAGAGAAGATAAGCATACATCTTCTTCATTTTTTCCTAAATTTGTACCAGGGGGCCCACATCTTAATAAATGTATCATGCTTTCTGTCGGCCCAACTTGTCAGCTCCTCCAGCCTACACATTTGATCGACCTTATTAAGCCATTCCGGGATTGGAGGGGGCGTCTTACTCAACCAGTATAAGGGTATCAGCATTTTCGCTGCTTGTATTAGTGCAGTAGCTAGGTTTTGTTTGTTAGGCGACCATGTTTTATTGGGTAACCATAGGAGGACACTTGCTGGAGTTAAAAGTATAGCTTGGGATGTTATCTGATTAGTTATCCTATTCACATCTTTCCAGAATTTTTGGATCCCTGGACAAGACCAGAATATATGGCAGCGATGGCTAACCTATGGCACTGGTGCCAGAGGTGGCACTCGGAGCCCTTTCTGTGGGCACTCAGGCCATCACCATAGATGAGTCCAGGTATCTTCCTGCAGTCCCAGACAGCCCAGGACTTGCTGTGCACAGAGCTATTTTGAAGTGACAGCTGTACCTGAGAGTAATTTATGCTTTATTGGTGTCCTCAGAGTGCTGGTATCAATGAAAACTGCGACAGAGAAGGGAGTATAAATCACAAATTACATCTCTGTGTTGGCACTTTGTGATAAATAAGCGGGTCTTTGTTGTAGTTTGGGCACTCGGCCTCTAAAAGGTTCGCCATCACTGATATATGGACATGGGAGCCTATTGCTCCATCACATCTCCAGCACCTGTTGTGTGGGGTCAGACCCATTTGGTTAAGAGTTTTTGGAGTCCTATACCATCTGGTCATTATTTTGTATGAGCTCTCTTGGACCTTCACACAACCCGAGAAGCCATGAGAGTTCCTATGAATTTTGGCAATCTCTATTTCACTAAAATTTAAACCCAAATCCTTTTCCCAATTGGTAATGTTCCTCTCCCTAAAGTGCTCCTCACAGTAGCTTGTTTATATCACACCCGAGATAACCACATTGGGTTTCCGCGGTTTACTACAGTAAGCTCTTCAACTCATTTTTTGTTCTTTGGGCCTGAATTTTTTCTGCTATTTGTCTCACAAACGTGTGTTCATTCAATCTTATGTTATAAATGCATGTCAGGGAAGAAACCATTCATAAGTTTCATTCAGTTTCCTCTTTACATGAGCTTTTTCTAGAATATTCACTGTTGGAATGAGATCAGTTGGTTCCAAATCTCTGAATATTAACGACCGAGGGTTGGATGAAATAGGAAGAAGGCAAAGCTGGCATCCACCGGTGATGGGGAGGATAAGAGGGAGCTGTGTTGCCTTCATGACTGAAAGTGTACCTTTGGTCAGCCAAGTTTTGCGCGGAGTTTCGATTTAACATTTGCGTGATTCCCCAGGCCCCCAAGCTAGTTGCTCATCTGGTCACACTTACAGTTCTAGTTCTGAACCTAGTATCCTATTGAAGGCGCATTTATCTGAAGCCACTTTTAATATGGACTGCATTGTAATATATCAGAGGGGTCGGGTAATCCCATGCCGCCTTTGATATGTGTGTGTGTAAGCCGTGAGACTTATCCTAGCTCCCTTACCTTGCCATAAAGAATCTACGAAATGACGCTTGCACTAGTTGGAAGTAGCGTTTTGGGATGTGTAAGGGTAACATTTGAAGTAGTAGATAGAGTAGTCTGGCATTATATAAGCCTTCAAAAGGTTTTTCCTACCCATCCAGGAAACAAAGGGATTCAAGGAGTTCAGGTATTGTGTCTTTGATTTCAGTAGGGTTTTGTAATTCGCAGCAAATAGGTCTGAGGGGTCTTTTGTGATAGTTATTCCTAAATACTTTAATTGGCTAGTCTGCCAGGTGAATGGATATTTTTCCTGAAGCTCTGAGATTGTTTTACTAGGAGTCTGAAACATTAAGCGCTTTCAGACTATGGAAGTTAATTTTAAAAGTTAGAAATAGAACCAAATTCATTAAGTAAGTCCATTATTGTGGGGGGAAGGCCCTCCTTTGGATTTGTTCTACACATTAGTAGGTCGTCTGCGAACGCTGCGTCTTAGATGCGTTAGTTTCCTATTTTTAGCCCTTGTATGTGTGGGTGCTCCCTCAATGATGTAGTAGAGTCTCCATTACCAGAAACAAACAGTGACGGGAAAGAGGGCAACCTGTCTTGTTCCGTTTGATCCCGGAAGGGTGCTGAGAAAAAAATTGGTTAACCTCACTCTGCACTGGGTTTTGTGTGTATAGTGACATCACAGCGTCATGAATTGTGGGGTATTCCAAATCTTTTTAACGTGTTTGTCATAAAAGTCCAGTAATATCTCAAATGCTTCGGCATATGTGCCGAGAAGGAATTAATGGAATCTTATGTGTTTTGCATGTGTGATGGCGCGTGAATTATTTGGTGGGAATTCTGGTTACCCTCTCTCCCCGGCACAAATCCAGCCCTGCTCGTATTTAAAAGTTAGGAAGAATTTTATTAATTCGAGTGGAGAGGATTTTGGGCCCAAATTTTACGTCCACATTAATTAGCGAAATTGGTCGTAAACTACTGCAAAGTGCAGGGTTTTTACCCTCTTTGGGAATAAACCGTGATAGTTGCTTCTAAAGCCTGAGGCGGCAATAGAGCTCCTTTCTTAGTGCTTCACACCAATCTGTCAGGTGTGGAAGGAGTGCATGTGCCAGTTTGCGGTAGTATGTGGCGTGGTAGGCCGTCCGGGCCAGGGGCCTTATGTGGGGGCATTGACTGTGGACTTTTTCTACTTCCTCTTTTGGACTGGTTAACCAAGTCACTATGTCTGATTGTGCTACCTTAGGTAGGTTAATTTTATTTAGGAATGTTGAATGAGGGGGTGGTGTTTGAGGGTCCTCTGGGTCATGTTGGGGGGTTAAGTTATATAATTGCTCATAAAAATTTTTAAACTCCTCTGATTTTCCTGGATTTTCTCTGTGCTCTGTGTGGATGATTGGGCTATACTTGAGATTGTTGAGGAATCTTTCTGCTTTTTGATAGTAAGGACATTAATTTATTTCCTTTTTACCATGGGGTAGTTGTTCTGAATTTAGCGTATAGATAGTTTTGGCTGCTTAGCATTCAAAAGTCTGTGTTTACTCCTTTCTATACAAGATCTTTGAAAGTAGCTTCCAATTTTGACCTTTTAAAAGCAGATTCATTTTGTATATTTTTCCTAGAATTTCATCTAAAGTTTCATCTTCTGTTTTTATAATAGGCTCCTAGTGCCATGAATTCGCCACTGATGAAGATTTTGTGTGCCTGCCAGTTGTTGGAAATGGACGTGTCTACTGGAGCATTTCTGCTAAAGAAGGAGGTAAGTTATCGCTTATGAGTTTAATTTTATCCTCTGAGTCAAGCAGTGTCTCGTTTAAATCTCCATGTTTCTGTCTGTAGGGGAAGAGAGTTTATATTAAGGAGATGGTACGGGCGCATGATCCGAGACCGTTATTGAGCCTATTTCCAACTTTTTAATTGCTTCTAGATAGGTACTGTTTAGGAATATATAATCGAGTCGCTGGAATGAGTGGTGAACTTGAGAGTAGAAGGAGTAATCCTTTACCTGTGGTGTGTAAGGCTCTCCAAGTATCTGTAAGGAGTAAGTGTGTAATGTTTCATGATATTTGCCAAAGCTCTCTCTGTGAGTGGTCTGACTTTCCAGAGATGTGTCGATGATTGGGGATTTAGAGCCATATTTAGGTCACTCCCACTATCCACATGCCTTCTGCCAAAAGTATTCAGCTTCTCCAATGTGTCCCTTATCCAATTTACTTGGTTTTGTTGGAGCATATAAATTTGCCAACGTAACTTTGGTTGGGCCTATTTTACCCAAACAAATAGGAATCTACCATCAGGTCTTGAAGCTTGATATTTGTTTAATGGGATCTTTTTTGTTAATTGCTATGGTAACGCCTCTGCTTGCTGTGTGTGGCAACTATGGAACCATTGGTTGAAGTAGCATGTGGGTAGGTGGGAGTCTTACCCATTTTAAAATGTTGATTCTTGTATAAAGCAACGTCTGTCTTCATTTTCCTTACTAAAGTCAAGATCTGAGACCTTTTTTGCGGGATGTTTAAACCCCTTAACGTTGAATGAAGTTAATTAATTGTTGTCATCTTCTGAAGTTTTGGTTAGCTATATTGTATCGGCTAGTTGTTCTAAAATGTTAAATTGCACCATGACATCTGTTGGGGATAGGAAATTGGGGTAGTAACTAGAACTAGTAAAAACTGAACTAGCGTGTTTTAACATGAACATATTTTTTTACCCTTCTGTGTCTCACTCCGCCTCTGTAAGCAGAATGAAGCCCAACAGGGCAGATAAGAAATGTGAATTTGTAGGAACAATACCTACACCTCTTCCTGGCTATTCGGTGGAAGAGGAGGTGGTATTGGCTGAGGGGGGAGAAGTGGTGTCCTGATCGAGGTGGATTGGCATGATCCATTTGTGGATCACAGCTGAGAGGGGGGGAAATTGGAACAGTCCTCTAGGGACCTATGTATCACGCCTTTCAGGGGGGTTCCTTTGAGTCAGGAAGAGTGTCGTTGTAGATTCAGGGGAAGAACAATTTTTTACCCACTAAAACTATAACAAACGGAAGTTAAGTCATCAACTCAACAACAGACCTCCATAATATACTATAACAGAAATGTTCTTGTGTGTACTCAGGCAAGAGATTAGGTTGAAGGTATTACCACACTGGGGGTCTTTCCATCTGCGGTTACTCTGTCAAGTAGACAGTTCTTGCTCATGTCCCTTTCTTTGCTTTGGGGACTTTGTGGGACCCACTACTGACCAGGTGTGCTGGGAGGACCACGGGCCAACCCACACCCCCCCCCCTCCCTCCTTTCCCACACCCCGAGCTCCTGGGAACTATAGCCCCCCGGTAGTGTTGGAAGCTTCAAGAAGGTGTTCTGGGACTGCTTGCCAGGATGAGATCTCTAAAGGGTTAATGTCCAATATGTCCCATGCTTGCAGTAAGTCTTCAGGGATTCGGATAGTACATCTTTTCCCTCTGAACTGGAATGTGAGACCAAAAGGATAAAGCCAGCGGAATAGAATCTTATTATTCCTTAGGTAATCTGTGAGAGGCTTCAGCATTCTCCTCTTATTTAATGTGGACGATGCTAAGTCCTGAAAGAAGCTGATCTTGTCTCCTCTAAATATGAAATCTCCTCTTTCTCGTGCTGCTCTTAGGATGGCCGCTGCATCTACAAAACTTAGCAGCCCACATATTACATCTCGAGGTGGGTCATCATGTTTGGGTACGGTCTCAGTGCTCTATGTTAACGTTCTATGCGTATCTGCTCTGCCCTTGCAGGGGTTAAAAGATCAGCAAACATGTCGATAGCAGCTTTCTGCAATTCATCATGTGTTATTGTCTCTGGAACCCCTTTTATTCTTACATTTTTTCTCCTACTGCGATTCTCCTGGTCTTCTAGGAGAGAGAAAGCAGAGTTTATCGCTCTCAGTTGTGCTTTATATCCTTCCTCCATAGCTGCACTGTGATTGATAATGGCGTCCTGTGTTTCTTCTAACGCCTCTACTCTTCTCCCAATCTGCTTTATCTCAGTCTTGAGATCTGATAGCTCTTTGGCTACTGGGGTTAAGGCTTGAAATAAAGTCTTTTTAAGAAAAGATCTGGAAAGAGGTACCTCTGATGTGGTTGCTGCATCGCTATTTCCCGCCACGCTGTCCAGATCTGACTCCTCTGGTGCATCAGAGTCGCGCGTGTCTTCCGGCGCCATCTTGCGCCCCAGTGCCGGAGGGGTTGCCAGCTTCTTTTTCAGGTACTTATCAAGGTCTCCTTGATGTTTTCGGGATCTGGGGGTCTCCACTCTCTCCCCCGTTCTCTCCTTGGAAGGTTTCCCCATCTCTGCTGGAAGTTTACTGTTGCTATCTGAAGGATCATACACCTCCACAGCGGGAGCTCACTCACATGCGGCCGTCTCGCTCAGCGGTCAGGCTCCGCCCCCATAAAATACTCTTCTGACCTCAAGTAGTACATTCTGCCTGTGCTGTTTCAAGTAGAGCTGACCTCGTGCCCTCTGCATGGAGTACATGTGTAATCTGGTTGTAACATGCTTCCTGAAGTCCTCCACCCAACTTTAGGGCATCTTACTTCGTCCTAACAACTTTAGGACATCATATCGGCTAATATGCGACATGTCAAAATTATGGATCTTCCAAAATGACAACTCAGGGGAAAGCACAACATATGATAGAGTGTGCACATCTAGCAGTCTAGCTCCCCCACCTGGACTATGACCATGGAAACAGTAGATGAATAATAAATTACCTTATATGTGCTGAAAAACCTCACCTCAGCCTATACGCAACACAGTCAACACAGTGTACTCACCTTCCTACGCCCCCCAGGCAGGTCCTCTTCTACACAGCGATGCTCCAGCATTAGCTTTGTGTCCCCATGACGTCTGATGCAGGGAGCATGACGTCAGCCGCTCGCTGACATTCTACAATGTGCTGGTTTTTTAAAAGCATTTACCGTATATTCCGGCGTATAAGACGACTTTTGAAGACAGAAAAATCTTCTGTCTTGTCTGGGGTCATCTTATACGCTGGTAATCGGGCGGTCGGGCGGTCGGGTCGCGCTGCATATAGAGGGCTCACGGGCTGAGCCCTCTCCATAGCCGGTAAGTCTTTGCTGCATATTGCACCAATCGCGGGTGTTTTCACAGCGTCGGCTGCCGGCAAAGCTGCCGGCAGCCTCAAAAAGATAGCGGCGCTTGGGCGCCGCCATCTTACCTGGGATCGCCGCTCCCCGTGACGTCATCGGGGGCAGCGATCCGTCTCCATGGTAGCCCCGGGTCTTCCGAAGACCCGAGGCTATTTCGTTTTAACCCCTTCATTACAATGTGCTGATAGCACATTGTAATGAATGGGGAAAATCCCCATTTACTGCCATACTGTAGTAATGGGGAAAATAGGGGCCCAAAGTCGAAAATGGCACTTTTTTGCCATTTTGAAAAATATAAAAAAATCTATAAAAAGTGATCAAAAGGTTGTACAGTCCTAAAATGATATCATTGAAATATTATCAAATTTCGCAAAAAATTACACCACCCGTAGCTCTGTACACCAAAGTATAAAGTTATTAGCGCCAGAAGATGGCAAAATCAAAAAAATAATTTTTGTACAGGAGGTTTTCATTTTGTAAATGTATGAAAACATTTAAAACCTATACAAATTTGGTATCCCCGTAATCGTGAGTAGTACCGACCCAAAGAATAAAGTAGACATGTCATTTGGGGCGCTTAGTGAAAGACGTAATATCCAAGCCCACAAGAAAATGGCACAAATGCATTTTTTCACCATTTTCATTACATTTGGAATTTTTTGCCCGCTTCTGAGTACATGGCATGGAATATTTAATAAAATAAAAATTTAAGGTACAGTATGGTAACATTTACAGTAAAATGGACGATGGTAATGTTGTTGTTGTATGCCTTATGTTTATGAGCGACAGTTTTCCTGCTATATACCTGCATGTCATAAGAATTTAAATTAAAAAAAGGACCATGTTTAATTCAAATCTGTTTTTTTTTTTTATTTTTACCGGTGTTTTGTATGCATTGGAAAAGGGGTAGTCTTATACGGCGAATATATCTTAAACTCTATATTTTAACAGGAAAGTAGGGGGGTCGTCTTATACACCAGGTCGTCTTATACGCCTGAATATACGGTAAATAAACCAGCATTGGACCAGCAACACTGTCCTTGGATATTGATTCCGCGTTGAACGCCACTTCATCCTGCTCCAGTGCTTGGGGCTCAGAATCTATTGCTGAATTCATACCACTACCGATCAGTCTACCCCTGGGCGGATCCAGGTAGAAAGGAGAACGGCGCCAGGAATCCTTTATTTTATTCTACATGCACATGTGTTTGTGCTACAAGGTGAGCACTCTTAAACTGTTCTTTTAGACCTTTTGCAGGCAGCTTTTACAATATCACACGAGGAGAGTGCTCCTGTCTTTTTTTGTCTCCCTTCCCCCAACTGGAGATCTGGGATTGGTATGTCTACTGATCACCTAACCCCCGGTCCCCCTCTCAGGTATCATTCGCATCATACAATGTGCGCTGGCATCTGCACACACTATGATGGGCGGATATTGGACAGTTAGTACACTGTTTGTTTTTTTCTTACAGGCATTATATTGGGGGCTACTACTGGGGGCTGGCAGGCTATATACTACAGGGGGCTGGGAGGCTATATACTACTGGGGGCTAGCAGGCTATATACTACAGGGAGCTGGCTGGCTATATACTACAGGGGGCTGGCAGGCTATATACTACTGGGGGCTAGCAGGCTATATACTACAGGGGCTGGCACGCTATATACTATGGGGGCTGGCTATATACTACAGGGGGGCTGGCTGGCTATATACTACATGTACTGGCTGGCTATATATTACAGAGGGCTGGAAGGTTATGTACTACAGGGGCTGGCTATATATTACAGAAGGCTGGAAGCTTACATACTACAGGGGCTGGCAGGCTATATACTACAGAGGGCTGGAACGTTATATACTATAGGGGGCTTGCAGGCTATATATTACAGGGGGCTGGCTAGCTATATACTACAGGGGGCTGGCTATATACTGCAGGGGGATAGCTGGCCATATATTACAGGGGGCTAGCTGGCTATATAGTACAGGGGGCTGGCGGGCTATATAGTACAGGGGGCTGGCAGGCTATATACTGGGGAGGCTGTGGCCAATACATTTTTGACCCTCAGCTTGTACTCGAGTCAATAGGTTTTTCCAATTTTTTGTGTTAAAATTAGGGGTCTCGGCTTATACTTGGTTCGGCTTATACTCAAGTATATACGGTTGGTTAGCTGGGGCAAACTGGACCACTTATTTTTAAGGTACAGGCGGTCCCCTACTTAAGTACACCCGACTTACAGACAACCCATTGTTGTAGACGGACCCCTCTGCCCACTGTGACCTCTGGTGAAGCTCTCTGGATGCTTTGCTATAGTCCCAGACTCCAACAATCAGCTGTAAGGTGTCTATAATGAAGCTTTATTGAAAATTCTTGGTCCAATTACAGCAAACATTTTGAAACTCCAATTGTCACTGGGGCGAAAGAAAAAAATTTGTCTAGAACTTCAATTATAAAATAAACCTCCGGACCCTATTTTGTATGTAACCCGGGGACTGCCTGTACTTATAAAACAAGTGGTCCAGTTTGCCCCAGCTCACCAACTTAGACGGACCATTTGTTTTATCAGGTAATTGATTGTATTCTTCAGGGCATCATGGTGAATGGTGGATTGATTATTATATAGTGGGCTTTTTTGAGCACCTGCACTATGTGAATAATTTACTGTCCCTTAAATGCTGTGCCGAAATATGCAAAATTGTTTATTCATCTACTGTTTCTATGGTCTATTTTCAGGTGGGAGAGCTGTTCTGATAGGTCTGCACACGCTATCATATCTTTTCCTTAGTGATGTCATTTTGGTGAATTTTCACCTTTTTAATTGATTTTATTCACTTTGTGTATTTTTAGTATTAAATAAAGAGAATATCCATTAACAACTTAGGAAAGCAGGGTTTTACATTTTTCCGTGTGCGAGGTCTTATTTTCTTATTTTTATTTCTCAGTGATGTTTTTTTATTATTACATGCAGTGTACTGGAAGCTGGAAACAAATTCCATATGTGGTGAAATTTGCAAAAAAACGCATTTGTGTCACTTTTTTCTGGGATTGTTTTTATGACATTCACTGTGCACTCCAAATAACACCTTTATTCTTTGGTTTGGTACAACCACGGTGATAATAATTTATAAAGGTGTTATTGTGTTTTAATACATTTTCAAAGATTAAACAAATGTGTACCAAAAAAAATATAAATTTTGCCGTCGTCTGACGGTACTACCTTTTTCATACTATGGTGTACTGAGCTGTGAGAGGTGTAATTTTTGTGAAATGAGCTGACATTTGCATTGCTATCATTTTGAGTCATTTTTGAGCATCATTTTCATCACTTTTTAATACATAAAAAATAGTGTAAAAGTAGTGATTCGGACATTTGGGCGCTTATTTTCTGTTACGGGGTTCACCACCGGCAATAATCGTTGTTATATTTTGGTAGATCAGGCATTTTGAGAGGTGGCCATACCTACCGTGTTTGTGATTTTTACTGTTTATTACATTTCATATCAGTTCTGGAGAAAGGGGGGTGATTTTAGTGGTGATTTTGGTGTTATTTTTTTAATTTTATTATTTTTTACCCTTTTTAGACCCTCTAGGGTACATTAACAAAGAAATATTTAACCCCATAGTGCAATAAGACGTACCCTTACGTCTTATTGCGCATTGGGGGAGTATGAAGTACGGGCTGAGCCCTCTTCATACTCACCGGGCATTTGCTTTGATCGCCACCGGAAAAGCTGGCTCTGATTGTGGCCTGTAATGATAGTAGTATGAAGTAGTATGGCAGTATATGGTAGGATCAATCAGACAACCTAGGGTTAAAGTACCCTAGGGAGTCTGAAAAATAGTAAAAAAAATAAATAAAAAAGTTAAAAAAAAAATTATATTAAAAAAACATAAAAATTCAAATCACCCCCCTTTCCCTCGAACTGATCTAAATATAAATAAACAGTAAAAATCATAAGCACATTATGTATCACCGCGTCTGAAAATGCCCGATCTATCAAAATATAATAAAGTTTTTTCACTGCGTTTAACCTTGTAACGGAAAATAGCGCCCGAAGTCGCAAATGGCATTTTTTTGCCATTTTGAAAAATAGAAAAAATTCTATAAAAAACGATCAAAAGGTCGTACAGTCCTAAAAATAGAAGCATTGAAAATGTCATCAAAAGTCACAAAAAATGACACCTCCCACAGCTCCGTACACTAAAGTATCAAAAGTCATTAGCGCAAGTGAAGAATTTTTTTTGTACAAGAGGTTTTAATTTTTGCAAATGTATGAAAACACTATAAAACCTATACAAATTTGGCATCCCCGTGATTGTATTGACCCAATTAATAAAGTAGACCTGTGATTTGGGGCGCACAGTGAAAGCTGTAAAAACCAAGCCCACAAGAAATGGGCCAAATGTGTTTTTTTATCATTTTCACTGCATTTAGAATTTTGTCCCGCTTCCCAGTACACGACATGAAATATTAAATACCATCACTACGAAGTGCAATTTGTTACACAGAAAATAAGCCCATAAACAGCTCTTTACATGGAAAAAAGTTATAGATTTTTGAAGGTTGGGAGTGAAAAATAAAGACGCAAAAACGAAAAAAGGCCTGGTCCTTAAGGGTTAAACTAACTCAGGACTTTTCTGAGGAAAAATGTAGAAAAGGGCTACTTGTCTAAGAGAGTGGCAGAAAAATTAGTTCCAGATTTTCCCAAGGCCTACCTAGCTGGTATTTTGTACCAAAAATACACAAAGACACAACATCCTCCCCACCCCCCAGGAGGACCTAATGTGTCTGCATTGGGTCAGTCACTGAGTCCCTTTCCAAATATTTAGACTGGCTTCTTAGACCCAAGTTACAACACATCCCTTCTTATATCAAAGATACCAACAATTTCTTATCGTTATATAAAGATATACAATGGCAGAGTAATTTCAAATTATGCTTGATAGACGTAGAGAGTCTGTACACTAAAATCCCTCATAGAACAGACATTGTAGCTATTAGAAAAATCCTCAAAAATACACAGAAGAATTAATCAGTGAGGCGTTTGTATGGCCAGATAGAGGGAACAGCCATTGTTCTCCAATTTCATTTACCTATGCCAACCTCTATCTGGCCATATCTGAGGATCGATATATTTATTCCACACAGAATCGATATGTTTATTACATCCAAACGGTACCGTGACATGGTGACAGAATTAAAGAGAACCTGTCATGAGCAATTGCAACACCTTCTAGTTTTTGTTCTTTTCAAGATCCAGTGGGAAGGAATCATCCAGAAAATCAGCTTTGAAGCAAGATGTAAATTGATTGTTTAAAGTCAAGGAGTCTGACATCATGTATCAAACTTCAGAAGATCTGGTTAGTGATTTCTCTGGAAGGAGGACCGTTAGAAGCGCAAGCCGCAAAACGGCCATCGCTGCTCCACTTGTGAGGTGTTTCACAGTCCTCCATAGGTCATGTTTGTATTTGTGCCTGTAATTATGAATAAACTGTTCAATTGCGAAGACCTGCAACCAAGTGGCAGCACCATTCTTGTTCAATTATTCCTATTTTTTTTAATCCAATATACTTCTCTATTACATAAGGTGTCAAAATGGTTATGGAAATTTTTGTTAATATGGTCTATGGGGGTTATTTTCAATAATTTCTCATTTTTGTGATGTTTCATCAACAAATGTTTTGAGACTGCATGTGGGAGGAAGCCTTTTCTAATATAGAATATATGTCCATTGATCCATTAGTGTAGAGTTTGTGTCATCCTGCCTATATAGTGTAGTCTAAATTGGCATTCTAGTAGGTATATCAAATACCTTGTTTGACAAGACATTGAAAACTTAATTTAAAAGTATTCCTTGGTTACTCTTGATTGGAAGGAGGTGGCCTTGTAGCATATATTGTGGCAGTGGAAGCAGGATCATTGGCCACATATTTTCTTACAGGTAATTTCCACTTTTTCCTTGTTTTCTGGTTTAAGTTGCCTGATTTGACTTGATGCCAATAGATTTTTAAGGGTAGCAGCTTTTCTAAACGTGACAATTGGGTTTTTAGGGATAACTGTTTTAAAACCTGATCTCTTTCTAAAATATACAAGTGTTTTTTCAAGATCTTCTGGATATCTTTTTACTTATCACTATATTTAGTGATGAAATTTAAATGGGATGAGGTATTCACCTTTGATTTTGGTGAATGATCTATTGAAGTGATGCAGTGGGTATCCTTTCTTTTGAAATCCTTTTTTGAGAACAGACGCCTGGGATCTAAAGGTGGCTTCTACTGTACAGTTTTTACAGACTTGTCTTTTCTGACTTAAAGAGGTGTTATTTTTCCATTTATAGTAGTGTTAGCTATTATAGACTAGATAGCTATTAAATTTCATCTTTTATGTGTACCAGTTTTAGAACGTATAAATCACCACTATTGCAACCTTACAAAGATATGGAACTTATTTTATATTCCCCTAGATCTGATGAAGCACCTAGTGCCGAGGTGCAAAATGCATTGTTTTGTATTTATTTTATTTATTTATTTATTTTAAATCTATTTATTAGAGCCAGCGGTGGTACATTCAAAGAAGAAATCAGTCACACTACAAGTTATATGACTACATACATATTAGGCCTCTCTGTCTCCTGCGGCTCGGCTCGCATGTCAGGCTCACAAAGATTTAGAGGGCCAGCTCACCGATAATTGGCACTGGCCTGCTATAAGTTCCTGCCCCTTCCTGTGACCCTTGCCGGATCTTTGTGCTTCATAGCCTGAGAGAAAGCTTCCTAATGATTATTCCTGTGTTCCTGTGTATTCCTGCTCCTGAGTCCTGCGTTGCCGTGTTACCAGTGTTCCTCCGTGTTCCTGTGTTCCTGTTCCCATCTGCCTGGACCTTCTGTTGGTGACCCGGGATTGGACTTGACCGTGCATCTCTGCCGCCTGCCTTGACCTGACCATGAGACTGTCTTCTGTTAAGGTACCTCGATCTCAGCTGCCACCGCGGGCTAGTCGCACCAGTGGAACGACCTGGTGGTACCCTGCCGCAGCAAGTCCAACCCGCTTTGCGGCAGGCTCTGGTGAAGACCAAGTGCCACTTAGACTCCGGTCCTAGGTGTCGGCCAGTACCACCTCCCGCAGTTTGATCCAGTGCATCCACACATCCCGAATCCTGACAGTAAGATCTGGCCATGGATCCCGCCAAGGTTCTGCTTCCCACTCGACCCAACTTTGCCGCCATAGCTGTCCAGCAGTCCCGGAGATTGCCACTCAATGCGAAAAGATGGCTCAAGTTACCACCATGCTGCAACAGCTGCTTGCCGCCCAGCAACAGCAACATGTTCCAGCGTGTGCTCCCGCGGCTCCTACCACCCCGGTCTGTCTTCCTGCTGCTGAACCCAGGCTACGGCTGTCTTTGCGCGGCAAGTACGACAGAGATCGCAAACAGTGCAGGGGCTTAATAATCCAGTGCTCCCGGCAAATAGAACTCATGCCTTCACAATTTGTCTTGGAGCAATCCAAGCCATTCTTCGTCAGTCTCCTCTCCGGGAAAAAGCCCTGGCCTGGGCTACACCTCTTTGGGACAGAGGTGACCCAGCCATGGCTACTCTCACATATTTTCTGATGGATTTCCGGGCCAAGACTGCTTTGTTGAACCTGCGCCAATGCAACTCATCTGTGGGAGAATATGCAGTCCAGTTCCGTACCCTGGCCTCGGAACTCTCCTAAAAACTATAAGGCCCTGACCGCAGCTTTCCAAAAGGGACTCTATTCTCATGTTGAGGATGACTTGGCCGCTTGTGGTCTGCCGTCTACTCTGAGTGGTCTGAGTGATCACCCTGGCCACCAGGATTGATGTGCGGTTTAGGGAGCGTGCCGAAGAGTCATGCCTCGAGCAACCACGATGCCTTCCTTGACTGGTCGTACCGTCTGCAGAAGAGCCTATCATAGTATATACTGTAAGGCTGGAAAAAGACTCAAGTCCATCAAGTCAAACCTTTAAGAATTGAATAAATGTCTTATCCCCATAACCCGTGATATTTTTTCTCTCCAGAAAGTCATCCAGGCCTCTCTTGAACATGTACATAGAGTCTGCCATAATAACCTCCTGCGGCAGAGAGTTCCATAGTCTCACTGCTCTTACAGTTAAGAACCTTTGTCTATGTTGATGGTAGAATCTCCTCTCCTCTAGGCCTAGAGGATGCCCACTTGTCCTGGTCACAGGCCTAGGTTTAAAAAGATCTTTGGAGAGATCCTTGTACTGTCCATTCAGGTATTTGTACATTGTAATGAGGTCTCCCCTCAGTAGTCTTCTTTCTAAACTTAATAATTCCAAGTTTTGTAATCTGTCATTGTATTCTAATCCCCCCCATTCCCCTAACAATCTTGGTTGCTCTCCTCTGCACCCGTTCCAGCTCTGCTATGTCCTTTTTATACACTGGTGCCCAAAACTGTGGAACATAACCAGTACTCAGTGAATCTTCAAATATTAAAAATAAAGGTTAGTTCATGCAGAACTCCGGGGTGTATGCCATCTGGTCCCTTTGATTTATCTATCTTAGTGCTTGTTAGGGGGTGCCATACCTCTTCCTGCGTTAAACTGTTGACACACCAAAAAGAATTTTTATTATTCCTCATTGTGTCTTTCACCAGGGGATTTTCCTGGGTAAAGACAGTCGAGAAGGTGATATTCAGTAGATTGGCCCTTTCCTCATCTCTTTCCACCATAACCCCCATGTTATTTCTAAGAGGGCCTACACTCTCCGTTTTTAGTTTCTTATCATTAATATACTTGTAAAATAATTTGGGATTATTTTTGCTCTCCCTGGCAATATTTCTCTCAGTCTCTATTTTTGCGGCCTTCATCTGCTTTTTACAGGATTTATTTTTCTCTCTATAATTCTGTAATGCCTCATAGCTACCTTCAAGTTTTAGCACCTTAAACGCCTTATCTTTCTCGCTTATTGCTTTCCTTACAAGACTAGTTAGCCACATTGGCTTTTTCTTGTTCCTCTTATGCTTTTTCCCATATGGTATGTGTTTCTTTCAAGACTTTTTTAGAATATATGAGAAGTAGTCCCATTTTGGGGGGGGGGGGGCTTTTGTCTTTGAGAACATTGTCCCAGTCTATGCATTTAAGGTCTTCCCTCAGTTGCTGAAAATTTGCCCTCCTGAAGTTTAGAGTGTTTGCTGCCCCTCCACTAATGCTCTTAGTAAAGTCTAATACAAAATCAATGACATTATGATCACTATTCCCCAGGTTCCCACCAACCTGTAGTTTTGATACCCTATCAGGTCTGTTGGTTAGGATAAGGTCCAGCAGTGCCCCCCTTCTTATTGGCTCCAGGACTAGTTGCGACAGGTAATTGTCTTTTGTTGTTGACAAGAACCTGCTGACTTTGAATGACCTGCATGTTTCTGCCCCCCAGTCAATATCTGGGTAATTGAAGTCCCCCATGATAAGTACTTCACCATGCTTTGAAGCCGCATCCATTTCACTTAACAACATTTCCTCCATTATATTTGTAGCCTTATAACAAACCGCTAGTATATTTTATTATTCTTTTTCCCTCCCCTTATCTCCACCCATAGGGACTCCACATGTGCACCTATGGAGGCCAGACTCTCTTCCCAGAAACGCATGAGAAGACGACAGGGAAACCTCTGCCTTTATTGTACCAGTCCAGATCACTTTAGCGGGACTCGTCCAGTCCGTCCCCAGCGTCTGGGAAATGCCAGAACCTAGGGTTCTTGGGAGGAGCGTCCCTAGGTGTAAGCAAATCTTCTCCATGTCTGAGCTTTCTGATGCTTGTCAGCACTGGCACCAGCACCCAGATCCGGGTCTCTGCATTCTTGGACTCCGGTTTCACAGGGAACTTCATGGATGCCGCTCTGGTCTCCCAGCATCACATCCCAGTGGTTTGTCTCAAGAAGCCGTTGATCATCTCCTCAGTCAGTGGCCAAATCCTCTCTGACCCGGTCCAGTACTGCACCAAGCCTAGAGAGCTACTAGTGATCTGGACTCAGTGCTACTATTCAGCGAGGATGAAGTGTTTGAGGACAGTCAGCAGCTGCTTGGCGGTGAAGAGGTGGGGCAGACTTCCGCTGCTTCCTGTAGTAGGCAAATTGATGATATAGCTGATCGCACTTGGGAGCTGGGTGTAGCAGGGGATTCATCATCATCAGGTGAAGAGAGTGTCAGCTTGAGCATCAGACCGCGGAGCAGGCAGCAAGTTGCTACTGTGCCTGTACTACTGAGTCAGCAGGGTTGCAGCAGTGTGAGAACTGGAGCCAAACATCCGCGGGGTACAAATCCTGACTCGCAGGTCCAAGTAAGCACTGGCACAAGGGCTCAGCGAGGCAGCGGCGGTAGTAGTCGCTCAGTGCAGAGTGCTGGCGGTAAAATTACCAATTTTTGTGAAGACACCAGAGGAGCCGAGCATAGGTATATGTTGTATCTGCGGGCAGAAAGTGAAGCGTGGCCAGGGAGCTAACCTTGGCACCATGGCCCTGTGCCAACACATGCAGCGTCACCATCCAATGGCCTGGGAGAAACGGGTGTCAGATGTGGCTGCAGGCGAAGCAGCAGCAGCACCTAGTGGCACACATGCTGTTTCAGCAAGTCAAGGCTCCAGCACTTCTTTGACATCATCTCCCGGTCCAGATGCTCCTGCTCCTCGCTACGCATGACGTCAGCAGTTGTAGAGCGAGGCAATTACAAAGAGACAACTCCCAGCCATCCTAAGGTGCAGAAGCTGACCATCTTCTTCTCGAAGTTGTTGGCACTGCAGTCTCTCCCTTTCCAAGTCGTGGACTCTGCACCCTTCACAGAACCAATAGTTTGTGCCGAACCAAGGTGGAGAGTTCCAAGCTGCAATTTCTTTCCAAAAAGGCAGTGCCAGCCCTTCACCATTACGTACAACAGAAGGTAGGCCAGTCCATCAGCTTTTCAGTTTCTTCCAAGGTGCACAGCAGCGTGGATGTGTGGAGCTGTAACTATGGTCAGGGCTTCCACAAGAGACGGCACTTTCTCCTCCATGTTGTCAAACTGTTGCTCCTGCGCCAGTGTCCGCCTCCTCCTTCTCCACCACCACCTCAGCCTTCACAAGTGCTGTTCCATCATGCCACATGTGCAGGGCACAGCGGTGTCACTCAGTTCTACACCTGGTTTGCCTGGGCGAACAAAGTCACGCAGGGGAGGAACTGCGCCGTGTCATGCAACAAGAAATCAATGTGTGGCTTTCTCCGCGACAACTAAAAATCGGAATTATGGTGACAGACAATGGGAGGAACATGGTGTCCATGCTGTACCGAGGAGGAATTGTCCATGCACCCTGCATGGCGCACGTGTTCAATCTGGTTGTCAACAAGTTCCTGAAGTCTTCCATTCTAAAGTCTACCATTCTCTGCTATTCCAAGACATTCTAAAAATGGCCAGGACACTGTGCAGGCACTTCAGCCATTCTTACAAAGCCAAGCACACCCTCCTCGAGTTGTAGCATCAGAACGGCCTACCCCAACATAGTCTGATATGCAATGTATCCACCCATTGGAATTCCAGCCCCCATATGTTAGACCGCCTGAATGAACAGAGAAAAGCCATTAATGATTTTTTTGATGATGCAAGCGGATTGTAGTACTCCCCTGTATAATTTTGATGTCAGCCTGGAAGCTCATGCGTAACACCTGCCGTTTGCTCAGACCCTTTGAAGAGGCCACATTATTTGTCAGTCGCCAGGACTGCAGGATGAATAATGTCATTCCACTGCTTCATGTCCTTGAACTCATGCTGAAAAATCTGTCTGGTCAGGGCACTGGAGAAGTGGAGACTACATCTCATGACCACATGAGTCCAGTGGGGACTGAACTGGAGGAGGAGGACATTGGAGCACAAGCAGAGTCTGGTGCAATTTGTGGTTTTTCTACTCAGGTGACAGCAGAGGAGGAGCAGGAGCATCCAGAGGAGGTAGAAGACAAGGCATATGACTCAGAAGCACCCTGGCAGTATAAAGTGGAGATGGAGGCCGGGAGTCACTCAGAGTCACTTGCGCAGATGGCCCGCAGCATGCTGCTTTGCCTAACTAGTGACAGCCGAATAGTGAACATCCGGCATAGGGATGAGTTTTGACTCTCCACCCTCTTGGACCCTCGCTGCCTGTCACAAATGGCTGACTTTTTTCCAGCTGCTCAGAGGGAGGAACAACTGGCATACTATAGAGAAATACTGTTCACACAGTTGGCCGCTGCCTATGTGCGCCATTGTCCATCCTCTGTCAGGTCTGACCGGGGGATTTCTGTCAGTCATTGCACACGTACTACTGCCACGACTGCTGTGGGGAGTTGGGGGGGTAGGAGCAGTAGCAGTTCCATCAGCAGCAGCTTAAGTCTGGATTCCTTAATGAGCAATTTCCTTCACCCGCCTATTGAGCAGGTTAACCACCAGCAGCAGCAGCAGGACATGAAGCAGACCCTGCACCTATTTGATGCGTGGCCGCAACTTGCGGAGTTTTCTGTAGAGAAGCTGTCCTGCCCGGCCAGTAGTGTGGCATCAGAGCAGGTGTTCAGTGCAGCAGGGGCCATCGTTAACCCAAGGAGAACCCACTTATCCACTCGTAATGTGGAGAGACTGACCTTTGGCAAGATGAATCAGGCTTGGATCGGCAAGGATTTAAGCTCACCAATGCCTAATGCATCAGATTAGATCAGCCATGACGCCTCCTCCAAACTCCTCAGCCACTAATCTGATGCTGCCACCCGCCTGATGCCACACATCTGCTGCTAGTTGCTCCATCTGCCTCCTACCATCTTTACAAGGGACTGGAATTGTCCGACACCTTCACACTATAACATTGTGCCACCCTGCGGGCTCCTGCTGATGCCACCTTCACACTATCTTATTGTGCCACTCTGCGGGCTCCTGCTGCTGCTGCTCCACACTATAACATTGTGCCACTCTGCAGGATCCTGCTGCTGCTTCTACTGATGCCACCTCCACACAATGTCATTGTGCCACACTGCGGGCTCCTGCTGCCACCTCCAGACTATGTCATTGTGCCACCCTGTGGGCTCCTGCTGCTGACGCCACCTCCACAGTATATCATTGTGCCACCCTGTGGGCTCCTGCTGCTGCTTCTGCTACCGATGCCACCTCCACACTATCATTGTGCCACTGTGCGAGCTCCTGCTGCTGCTACTGATGCCACCTCCACACTATATCATTGTGCCACCCTGCGGGCTCCTGCTGCTGCTGATACCACCTTCACACTATATCATTGTGCCACACTGCGGGCTCCTGCTGCTGCTACTGATGCCACCTCCACAGTATGTCATTGTACCACCCTGTGGGCTCCTGCTGCTGCTTCTGCTACTGATGCCACCTCCACACTATCATTGTGCCACTGTGCGAGCTCCTGCTGCTGCTACTGATGCCACCTTCACACTATATCATTGTGCCACACTGCGGGCTCCTGCTGCTGCTGAGGCCACCTTCACACTATATAATTATGCCACCCTGCAGGATACTGCTGCTACTGATGCCACCTCCACACTATATTATTGTGCCAATCTGTGGCTTTCCATGTTGCTGCTGCAACACCCTCGCCGATGCAATGGCGAGGTAGTGTTTGCGAATACGTCCCACCTGCATATACCCACATCACACTACATGGTTCTGATAGGACATAGGGGTATTGCAGTGGTGAATCCTGCCTGGCAAGGCAGAGGTTAAGTATTTTGTATGATGCAAGATGCTGTTGTCCAATGATATGTGTTACATCCTGTGCTCTGTAAGCTGAGATGTGATTGGAGGAGCAGCCAGCACCTGACCAAAGGGAGGTAATAAAACTCCCTGGCCAGGAATGTTCTGGGTCTCAGATTCTGGAGATAGAGAGAGAGGAGTGTAGGAGAATCCTAGTGAGTGAGTGAGTGAGTGAGTAATCTTGGTCTAGCCCATACCAGAGCAGGAAGAGCCTAGCCCCTGCCTCTGAAGAGTGGAGTCTAAGACTAGAGTTAGTGCAGTGAGGAAAAGGGGTATCATCTTACCTTCAAAGGTGATACCTGAAGCCCTACAGGACAAGCTGAAGCTTCCTACCAGGACACAGCTGCCTCCCAGCCTGCCCTCTACATCCAGGCTGGTGAACTATCTCCTGAGGCTCCCTCCAACTCACATCTCAGCACTCCATCTACCTGTTAAAGGCACGTTGCTGCGGTTCCTGCCGGTTCAAATAAAGAACTGTAAGTTGTTTTCTTCAACTTCTGTCTCCGTCTGGTCCCTGCTAATACGGCTGCCTTCATCACCGGCACCCTGTCCATCACCCAGAGACTCACACTCGGGACATTAAGGGGTTGCCCCAGGGAGATCCGCTATAGCAGCCTCTCCCTCATCTTTTCTTGCCAACACCACCCTGCTGGAGACCTGCCAGGCTGTAGGACAGCCCTCCGGTTCCCCCGTACCAAGCACCGTGACAATAGCGTGCTTAGGCCGCAACCGCCAGCCACTCCGGTACCGCGGGCCCCGGCTGTCTCCAGGCCTCACCCCAAAGGCTAGGCCCCGGTGGGGGATGTTGCACTGCCACCATGTTGCTGCCACCTGAGGAAACGACGTCGAAACGCACGTCGGGTTGCTGTGGCGGTGGTCTGGTGATTCGAACACCATTGGTAGGCACTTTGTGGGCTATATTTTGCCCTTTTTTGGGCACTGGTACTACCCTTATAACCTATAATCTGACTGTCCTTTTTGTGCCTGTCTTTGATACTCCATTGAGGGATGTATAGTTATTACTATTCTGACCATCACCCTTTGTCTTGTTGTTTTGGTGGTTTTAATTTTGTTTTTAATATATATTGAGTGTCAATTTGTGGCAAAATAAAGTCTGAATAATTTACTACTAATATGGTACTTGTGTTTTGATAGTGGTAAGATTTTTGATCCTGTGTACTATTTTTTGGTATTCATCTTTTGATTGGTATAGGGATTATTTTGTATTGTAGTGGGTATCTTTGTTGGTATTCATGGCACCATGATAGAGTCTGGAGGCGGCATCAGTAGCAGCAGCAGCAGGAGCCCGCAGAGTGGCACAATGTTATAGTGTGAAGGTGGCATCAGTAGCAGCAGGAGCCCGCAGGGTGGCACAATGATATAGTGTGAAGGTGGCATCAGTAGCAGCAGCAGCAGGAGCCTGCAGAGTGGCACAATGATATTGTGTGTTGATGGCATCAGTAGCAGCAGCAGCAGGAGCCTGCAGAGTGGCACCATGATATAGTGTGGAGGTGGCGGACAATTCCAGTCCCTGGTAAAGATAATAGGAGGCAGATGGAGTCACTGGCAGAAGATGTGTGGCATCAGGCAGGTGGCAGCATCAGAATAGTGGCTGATGCAGGTAGTTAGAACCCAGACTCATTTCTCAACGTTTGGAGGAGGCGTCATAGCTGATCTAATCTGATGCATTAGGCATTGGCGAGATGAAATCCTGGGCGATCCAAGCCTTATTCATCTTGACAAAGGTCAGTCTCTCTACATTACGGGTGGACAAGCAGGTTCTCCTTGGGGTAAAGACGGCCCCCGCCGCACTGAAAATCCGCTCTGATGCCACACTACTGGCCGGGCAGGACAGCTTCTCTACTGCGGCCACGCATCAAGTTTGGCTGCCCAGTAGTCCATGGGATCCTCTACCTGAGGTGGCAAAGAGATGTCCAAGTTGGCCATCACCAGCTTGTGCAGGATCTGCTCCATGTCCTGCTGCTGCTGCTGGTGGTGGCTACCCTCCTCACTAGGCGGGTGAAAGAAGTTGCTTGATAAGGATTTCAGACTTAAGCTGCTGCTGATGGAACTGCTACTCCTCCTACCCCCCAGCTCCCCACAGCAGCCGTGGCAGTAGTATGCGAGCGATGACTGCCAGGAATCCCCCGGACAGACCTGACAGAGGATGGACCATGTCAAAGGCAGCGGCCAACTCTGTGCACAGTATTTCTCTACAGTATGCCAGTTGTTTCTCCCTCTCAGCAGCTGGAAAAAAGTCACCCATTTTTGTCCGGTAGCGAGGGACCAAGTGGGTGGAGAGCCAATTGTCATCCCTATGGCGGATGTTGACTATTCGGCTGTCACTAGTTAGGCAAAGTAGCATGCTGCATGCTCTGAGGGACTTCCGGCCACCATCTCCACTTTATACTGCCACGGTGCTTCTGGGTCATCTGCCTCGTCTTCTACCTCATCCGGATGCTCCTGCTCCTCCTCTCTTTCACTTTTACTCACCCGGGTGGAAAAACCACTGATTTCACCAGACTCTGCTTGTGCTCCAATGTCCTCCTCCTCATCCTCCACCAGTTCAGCCCCCACCGGACTCATGTGGCCATGACATGTAGTCTCCACTTCTCCATTGCCCTCACCAGACAGATTTTGCAGCATGAGTTCCAGGACATGAAGCAGTGGAATGACGTTATTCATCCCACGGTCCTGGCGACTGACAAATAACGTGGCCTCTTCAAAGGGCCTGAGCAAACGACAGGTGTCACGCATGAGCTGCCAGTGGCTGACATCAAAGTTACACAGGGGAGTACTACGGTCCACTTGCATCGTCAAAAAAATCATTAATGGCTTTTCTCTGTTCATACTGGCGGTCTAACATATGGAGGCTGGAATTTCAACGGGTGGATACATCGCATATCAGACTATGTTGGGGTAGGCCCTTTTGATGCTGCAACTCGAGGAGGGTGTGCTTGGCTTTGTAAGAATGGCTGAAGTGCCTGCACAGTGTTCTGCCCATTTTCAGAATGTCTTGCAGATGGTTGGAAGACTTCAGGAACTTGTTTATTACCAGATTGAATACGTGCGCCATGCAGGGTGCATGGACAATCCCTCCTCAGTGCAGCACGGACACCATGTTCCTTCCATTGTCTGTCACCATGGTTTAGTTGTCGAGGAGAAAGCCACACATTGATTTCTTGTTGCATGACATGTAGCAGATCCTTCCTGTGTGACTTTGTTCGCCCAGGTAAACCAGGTGTAGAACTGCGTGACACCGCTTTGCCCTGCACATGTGGTATGATGGAGCAGCACTTGTGAAGGCTGAGGTGGTGGTGGTGAAGGAGGAGGAGGAGGCGGACACTGGCGCAGGAGCAACAGTTTGACAACATGGAGGAGAAAGTGCCATCTCTTGTGGAAGTTGTGGTGTGGCTGGGCGGGAAGCACATTCAGCCAGTCGGCTGTAAAGGACATGTACTGGCCCTGACCATAGTTACAGCTCCACACATCCACGCTGCTAAGCACCTTGGGAGAAACTGAAAAGCTGATGGACTGGCCCACCTTCTGTTGTACGTAATGGTGAAGGGCTGGCAGTGCCTTTTTGGAAAAAAAATTGTGGCTTGAAACTCTCCACCTTGGTTCGGCACAAGCCATTAGTTCTCTGAAGGGGTGCAGAGTCCATGACTTGGAAAGGGAGAGACTGCAGTACCAACAACTTCGACAAGAGCATGGTCAGCATCTGCACCTTAGGATAGCTGGACGCATAGAGTTGTCTCTTTGTAATCGCCTCGCTCAACGACTGCTGGTGCCATGCGTAGCGAGGAGCAGGAGCATCTGGACCTGGAGATGATTTCAAAGACAAATAGCTCCCTTCGGCAGAGGTGCTGGAGCCTTGACTTGCTGAAACAGCATGTGTGCCACTAGGTGCTGCTGCTTTTGCTTCGCCTGCAGGATGGAGCACATCTGACACCCGTTTCTCCCAGGCCATTGGATGGTGACGCTGCATGTGTTGGCGCTGGGCCATGGTGCCAAGGTTAGCTCCCTGGCCACACTTCACTTTCTGCCCGCAGATACAACATATACCCACGCTCGGCTCCTCTGGTGTCTTTACAAAAAATTTGAACACCTCCAAATTGGTGGTAATTTTACCGCCAACACTCTGCACTGAGCGAATACTACCGCCGCTGCCTCGCTGAGCCCCTGTACCACTGCTTACTTGGACCTGCGACTCGGGATTTGTGCTCCACGGACGTTTGGCTCCAGTTCTCACACTGCTGCAACCCTGCTGACTTACGGGCACAGTAGCAACTTGCTGCCTGCTCCGCTGCCTGACGCGCAAGCTGAACACTCTTTTCGCCTGACGATGATGAATCCCCTGCTACACCCAGCTCCCAAATGTGATCAGCTATATCATCGTCAATTTACGTTTCGGTCACTGCTACTCTCTTTACCGTTGTCAGTATGCATAGCCTGCCTACTGCAGGAAGCAGCGCAAGTCTGCCCCAACTCTTCACTTCCAAGCAGCTTCTGACTGTCCTCAAACACTTCATCCTCGCTGAATAGAGCCGCTGAGCCAGACCACCTAGTAGCTCTCTGGCTGCGGGAAAGGAACAGGACAGAGGCTGGTTGAGGACAGGTGAGGGCCTCTGACCTACTCCTGGGCCATGTCAACTAATTGTTGTATCTGTGGAACCCACAGACTCTTGGCTGGGTTTTTCAGATATTATATATGAGGAATTGGATGACCTAGTCAACCATTAAACAACCTTTGGGTTGTTGATCAACACACTGCTGCTAGATGACAACGGCAGTTCTGGCCTCACAGAGTCACCCCTGCTGCGACGTTCCCTCTACTGTGCTGCCACTTATGCCTGCTCCACCTGCCACCTTTCTGTCTGACATAATGGTTTATAAACTACATGAATTTGACATGTTAATATGGCTGTAAACTATAGCCCAAAAAGGTATGGCAATGTGCGTTATACAGATACCCCACAACTGACGGTGAAATTTTAGCTAAAATCACTGTATAAACTACGTGGATTTGGGGGGTGGAGCCAAGCCACGCTACGAGATGGCCGCTTGAAGCAAGCTAAAATAGCCTCCAGTGCTGATCGGATGGTTAAATATGGGAACCCCAATGCCCAAGACCCGAGAGGGCACAGCAAAACGGGAAAACAACAACAGGATTTAGACAAATTCCTGAAAAAAAGGATGAAGACGCCGCCGAGCAAGTTATCCCCGAGCGAGATGACGCAGAGGACTCGGAGCAAGATAGCGGGGGTGAGTGCTCTGATGCATATGGGGAGTCCTCATCAAGCCCAATCTCCAGAGACTTTATTAAACAGGCCTTGCACCAGGCTTTGAACCCTCTAGCCAAAGATTTGGCAGACATAAAGGCTGATATCAAACAAATAGGAGCAAGGGTAGAAGAGCTAGAAGGAGCTCAGTCAGCATTGCTGCAATTTGGAGAAGCGGTGCGGGGCGCCATGACTAAACAGAAGGAGCAACTGAACTCAGCCTTATTATGGGTGGAGGATCAGGAGAACCGCAGCAGGCGCAGGAATGTGCGGATAAGGGGCCTGCCCGAAGATATAGGGCATGATGATCTCCCTAAAGCTGCAGGTGACATATTTGCAATTATACTGGGTCAAGAAAGAGCAGATCTGGTACACATAGAGAGGATCCATAGAGCCCTGCGGCCTAAGCCACGTGCGGCTGAGCCACCGAGAGACGTTATATGTGGTTTGCTAAAGTATACTGATGCGGCAGATATCCTAAAAGGAGCTAGAGACCGTAAAGATCTTCAATACCAGGCAGGCGTCATTACCATCTACCAGGACATTGCACCATCTACGCTAGCAAAAAGACGGCTTCTTAAGCCTCTTCTGGATGACCTGAGGGAGAAGAATATACCTTTCCGATGGCTGTTTCCTTTTGGTTTGGCGATCTCCAAGAACGGCAAGCACATCATCATCCGAACACCGGAGGACCTAAAAGACGCGTGGAGCGTTCTGGATATCCCGGCCCGTGATATTCCATTATGGCTACCTATCGGAGAGGATGGTGAACTACCCGCACTGCCTGAGGCGACAGTATGGCACCCTGCAAAAAGCCTGCGGGGTAAAAAGAAGAAGCTGCCATCTACCTGAGCGAGACTGTCGGTGTTGGGTAAAACTTCTTGACACAATCAACACATAGTTTTAAGTTATGTTTTTCTCTGATATATTCCTGCATTAGTGTTTAATCCTGTACTTTACAGTAAAGAGGGGAGAACCGTGTCCCCTGGTCGGTATTAGCCCCAGTCTGTAAGATAAGCGCACTCTATATAGAAAGATGGACATTCTTGTCAAGACATACTGTGGCGCAACTTAATAGTTTTTACTCTATATAAGTAACAGTTAAATTCGGGTGATAGTGTTAATAGGTTGTATTGGTGTCGCATAAATATGATACCCCCCCAACAGATTTACCGTTGTCTGCCTGCCTGTTAGTAGTCCCCGGCACTATTCGGGGTGGTGTCCCCGGGTGGGATGCGGTACAGTCTTGGCTACAGCAGAGACACCGGGCTAAGTCTGTAACGGTTCATGTACGCATAAAACGGCACCTTTTTGGTTTATGTTTATATTTTTCCCTTACCTGCCCCCTCTTTCCTCGTCTCCTGCCCTTACCCCTTAGTGACTCCAAGGACACAAAAATCTACAGTCCTAGATATGCTTTCTCTTAGTGTATTAGAGAATGGGAGACATTAAAATTATCTCTCTAAATGCCAAGGGTTTGAACGAGCCATGTAAGAGACACCAGATCCCGAGACAAATGAAAAAAGAGAGAGCAGATATCATACTATTGCAAGAAACCCACTTTAAAGTTAACAAAATACCTCAGCTACCGAGAAGGGAATATTCCCAATGGTACCATAGCGCATTTATATCAGCTGCTAGGGGAGCCTCTGTTGCAATAAGCAAACATACTCCCTTTAAACTCCTAGCGGAACTAAACGACTCAGAAGGCCGTTTCCTTTTTCTAAAAGGAACCATAAATGGCCAACAGGTGACTCTTGGAAATATATATGCTCCAAATTCTGGTCAGGTCCAGTGGCTCGTTGATACCTTAAAACTATTTTCAGACTTCTGTGAAGGAATTGTTATTTTAGGTGGTGATTTCAATCTTGCGTTTGACCCCAATCTTGATATGACGAGTCTTAGACACCACTCATACAGAGAGTTGGCGGCTCTAAAAAAGGCATTGGAAAGTAATGGCCTCATAGATACCTGGAGGTTAATGAATCCCAGTACAAGGGACTACACATTCTTCTCACAGCCCCATCAAAGTTATCACAGGTTGGACTACATACTGATTTCACAAGCACATGTCACACTGATAAAAGAAACTGAGATTGGTAGTGTATTACTTTCAGACCATGCCCCAGTTTCCCTGTCTATTACCGTAGGATACCAGCTTTGCCTTGTAGAGAATGGAACTGGAGGTTAAATACTACCCTTATGGAAGAGGAAGAGCACCGTCTAGAAATACTAGGGAAAATCAAAAAGTTCTTTTCCACTAACACCTCAGATGACCAGGCTTTCCCCATCACTTGGGATGCACACAAGATGGCAATCAGAGGGGAGTTCATATCCTTAGGGACTTTTGTTAAAAAACGACGTACTCGCCTCCTAAACTCCATGTTATCCCAAATCACCAAATTAGAGAAACAACACAAGCAAAGTAAAGCATTGGCAGTATTAGACGAGCTTACGGATCTCAGGAATAAAGTTCGGAATTTGCTCAATGTAAAGTCAGCTAAACTTCTGCAGCTTTGCAGATTTAAGCAATATTTGCATGGCGACAGGGGAAATAAGATGATGTCACTTTTATTGAAAAAACAGAAAGAGAAGTTATTCATTCATTCTATCAAAACAACGGACGGCACTGTAACCTCAGACACACAAAAGATAGCCAAGGAATTTATGTCCTTCTACTCTGCACTTTATAATATTACACATCAGACGCAGACAAAACATCACATCAGGGCATTTCTAGATAACCTCAATCTCCCGGTGCTTACAGAGACAGAAAAATCCTCCCTCCTTCCCCCTTTTACGGAGGAAGAGCTTAAGAAGGTCCTACATACTATCCCGTCTGGAAAATGTCCGGGACCAGATGGGCTCCCAGTGGCATATTATAAGAAATTTGAAGAGTGCCTCTTGCCACACTTCACTACTGTATGTAATAGACTGCTAGCTGGGGGATCATTACACTCGCAAGCTTTGTCGGCAAACATAACCATAATACACAAGGAAGGGAAGGATCCCACACATTGTGGAAGCTACCGTCCCATTTCCCTCTTAAACACAGACGTGAAATGGTGGGCAAAGGCACTAGCTAACCGCATCTGCGGCTTATTACCGAGACTGATCTCTCCTGAGCAATCGGGTTTCGTTATGGGAAGACAAGGTAAGGATAATACCTGCAGAGTAATAAGACTTATTGAATATGCTAAAACCAACAAGATCCCGTTAGTCCTTCTCGGCACAGATGCCGAGAAGGCATTTTAAAGGGTTAGTTGGCTTTTTATGCATAATACATTAACAAGATTTGGCTTCCCTGCAAATTTCGTTTCAGCTATCTTCTCCCTTTATTCGTCACCTAGTGCCAAGGTCCAAGTGAACGGCATACTTTCTCCGCCCTTTTCAATAACAAATGGCACGAGACAAGGGTGCCCTTTATCCCCATACCTATACATTTTATTCATGGAAACCCTGTCACAAGCAATCAGACAAAACCCACAGATACAAGGCATCAAAATCAAAGACACTATACACACCACAGCTGCTTTTGCAGATGATCTTCTAGTCCTTACCACTAATCCCAAAGAGTCTATCCCTATACTTACACAACTATTTCTGGATTTTGGAAAGCTATCCAATTTTAAAGTTAATTTTGGAAAATCGGAGATTCTCAACATTACATTAACCGCACAAACAGCATCCAAATTAAAAGCTAATTCAGAATTTAAATGGCCGCAGAAGTCACTTAAATATCTAGGTATTCAACTCCCAAAAGACCCAGCAGACTTATTTAGACTCAATTACACCCCACTCCTAAACACCATTGAAACACAACTCAAGCAGCTTACTATACCCTTTGTGACCTGGATAGGTAGGGTCAACCTTCTTAAAACATATATCCTACCCAAATTCACATATTTGATAAACACGGTCCCGATTACACTCCCCAGATCATATATCTTGAGAATTCACAGACTATTCTCCTCTTTTGTTTGGTCATTCAAAAAGTCTAGGTTACATTACCTACAACAAATCCAAAATAAGAAGAAAGGAGGGCTAGGTCTTCCAGACCTTATTAACACATACTGGGCAACACATGTTCAGCGCTGGTTATCTCTAGTAAAAAACCCGGCACCCTCCCTATGTGCCTCATTGGAACAAAGCTTACTCACAGAGTCAGACCGCCTCCAGCTTTGGGGGATACCACATAAACACGTAGTTCTAAGCAAAAGCTGCCTGCTATCCTCCACTATCAAAATCTGGCAGTATATCCAAAAACGTTGGAGCCCAATACCTCAGATATTGGACGAGTTACCGGCGTGTTTATTGCCACAAATAGTAGACCCAAACCTCCCATTAGACTCTCCACTCAGTAAGCGCTTAAAGGATCTAACTGTCAAAGAATTAAGGATAGAAGTTTCAGACTCCACGGAGTTGATTAGATTAATAGCAGATAAGGGTCCACCACTCGATTTTCTCCAAAAACATAGATTAAACACATTGGGCACACGCCTATATGCAAAACTAACTCAGACGTATAAAGAAACTTGGCTAACAGAAATACTCTCAAGGCCATATAGTGGGAAAGGGCTATGCTCAAATATAGGGTACAATCTTTTGGAGTATCGAGCTGGGAGTCCGCCCACATCGCTATCAAAATGGCAAGAGGATATGGGGATACTGCTGTCGCCTGCAGAATGTAAGAGTATATTAGAAAACTTTCACGGTTTTTCTAGATGTATCAGAGTGCAGGAAAACTCATAAGCTTTTCACTAGATGGTACAGGACACCCCATATGCTACATTTAATTGACAGCAAAATACCAAATACGTGCTGGAGGTGCAAGGGAGATAGGGGCGATATATATCACATCTGGTGGACATGTCCGAAAATAGCACCCTTTTGGAAGTCAATTATAGAACGGGTAAATACTATATGTAATGCAAAAATAGAATTAGACCCGAGCACTATCCTACTATGGAAAGGAAGTCCGACATTCACTCCGAAAAAGAATGACTTAGCCACAATTCTAATTACTGCAGCAAAATTGTTGATACCGAGGTTGTGGCTAGCTGATTATTCTCCTACAATAGACATGTGGATAGATAAGGTTAATGAACTATATAGGATGGAAGAACTATCCCACTGGGAGTTGGGAACTAGGAAAAGATTTGTAGAAGTTTGGAAAAACTGGAAAGAGCGGAAAAGGTTCTAAATCTTTTTCACTAGAAACTTTATCACTAAAGGGGTACCTCTCTCTCTCCCCCCCCCCCCCCCCCCCCCCCTCACATCCATGCCCCCATTGGAGGCCAATACCCCCCCCCCCCCCACCGCCCTGCTCTCCTCCCCCCCTTTTTTCCCCTATTTGTCTTTACCTTACCCCCCCCCCCCCCTTTTTTCTCGGTCTTTTTCTTTGTCTTAGTTATTTATTTATTTGTTTTTTATGTAAGTTGTTTAGTTGTTATAGAAAGGCTTATTGTGCATAAATGTACTTTACAAGAAAGTAGTCCGACTTGTGTGTGGGAAACAGTCTACAACCCCACACATGCGAACTAAAAGGCTAGGAGCCAGAAATATGGGTGGATGAGCGGCTCCTGAGGAGGGGTCCACCCAAATCTGTTTTGGCTCCCAATATTATTTCATATTTACAAGTAACAAAATTGTTATTTTTGCTTTGTATTGTTTACAAAAAAGTTTAATAAAAAGAGTTTTAAAACAAAACAAATAAACTATGTGGATTTGACACGTAAATCAGGCTGTAATCTATAGGCCCAAAAAGGTATGGCAATGTGCGTTATACAGATACCCCAAAACTGACACCCAGTGAGAGGTTCACAAATCACTACAGCAGCTGCATAAACAAGGCGAGGCTATTTAGTTTTATTCCCTTCATTACAATGTGCTGATAGCACATTGTAATGAATGAGGAGGAAAATCCCCACATACTGCCATACTGTAGTATGGCAGCATATGATAGGATCGATCAGACAACCTAGGGTTAAAGTACCCTAGGGAGTCTGAAAAATAGTAAAAAGAAAAATAGAACGGACATAAATATAAATAAACAGTAAAAATCATAAACAAGGTTTTTCAATGCGTTTAACTCTGTAATGGAAAATAGCGCCCAAAGTCGAAAATGGCACTTTTAAAAACATTATAAAACCTATACAAATTTGGTATCCCCTTAATTGTACCGACCCAAAGAATAAAGTAGACATGTTATTTGGGGCGCTCAGTGAAAGACGTAATATCCAAGCCCGCTTCCGAGTACATGGCATGGAATATTTAATACCATCACTATGAAGTGCAATTTGTTATGCAGAAAACAAGTCATCACACAGCTCTTTACATGTAAAAATAAAAAAGATATAGATTTTTGAAGGTGGGGAGTGAAAAATGGACATGAAAAAACAGGAAAGGTCCTTAACCGGTTAAAGAACAACCAGGGATTGGTCCAACAATCGCTACTGCAGATGCATGAAAGTCAAACAGATTTGTTCCTATTCAATTTTGTCACTAAATAGAACTCGTCTCGGATCTACAAATTGAAATTTACATTGAATATTTTGAATTCAATTTCATTTCAAACTTCATCATTGTGCCACAATGTGGCCTCCTCTGCAGTGGGTTTTGTGGTCTCCTGCTGCTGATGTCACCTCCAGACTATATCATTGTGCTACCCTGTGGCTTTCCCTGTTGATGCCACCATGTTGCTGCCACCTGTGGGCTCCTGCTGATGCTGCCGCCACCTCTGTCATTGGACCGCTCTGTGGCTTTCCATGTTACTGCCACCAGTGGGCTCCTGCTGATGCTTCTGCTGCCTCCACCTCCAGACTCTTATCATTGTGAAACTTTGTGGCCTCCTGTTGCTGTTGATGATGCTGCCGCCACCTCCACACTCTGTCATTGGAGCACTCTGTGGCTTTCCATGTTGCTGCCACCTGTGGGCTCCTGTTGATGCCACCTCCAGACTATATCATTGTGGCACTCTGTGGCTTTCCATGTTGCTGCCACCTGTGAGCTCCTGCTGCTGCTTCTGCTGCCGCCCCCTCCACTCTCTTATCATTGTGCCACTTTGTGGCCTCCTGTTGCTGCTGCTGCTCAAACCACCTCCACACTCTTATCATTGTGGCACTTTGTGGACTACCATCTTTCCGCCACCTCCATAATTTGTCATTGTGCCACTCTGCAGCCTACTCATGCTGCTGCCAACTGACCTCTGTCTCCCTGGAACACCCTGTGATTTCCATAATGCTGTTTTCACCCTCCACCACTCTATGACGTTGCCACTTTTTGATTTTTCCCCTTCATTTCATCTGTCAGAAGGATGAAAAGCTTCAGGATTGATAGCCAAAAGCAGGAATGGATACAGAACACAGACAACATGCAAATATACCATTTACTCCTCATCTCTATTCTGGATCAACTCCTGTTTGTTTTTGGCTTTAGCAATTCTGATGGATTATTGACCAATTGAAAGAGGACACTGACGGGTGAAAAGAAGGGCAAAATGATTAGTGACGTCAATGCAAAATTACTGCCGACACCCTCTCCACTCTTTTCGGGGGTTTCTACATGTATCCGCGTGTAACAGAACAGGTTCTGTCGTAATCTATGGAATCATCTGATGTCAGTGTAAAAAGAGTGCACTCTTTGATGTTATAGTGGGATCATGGCCCTTAGCTCAGTCTTTTCGAGCTGGCACAGACGTTACCTTGTCAGGCTGCGTTCCCGCTTTGCTTATTTGGTGAAGTTGGCCTCTGTAAGTGCACATGGAAGTGAAGAGTAAAGCCATTCTAAGAGCAGCGGCTGTCATGTGCATGTCATACTAGAACACAGCATTGTTTGAAGACCAAACCACGCTCCCTATGCATATTTAACCCCTTAAGGATGCAGGTTAATTTTGCTCATTTCTCGCTCTCCATCTTCAAAAATCCATAACTTTTTCATTTTTCCGTGTACAGACCTGTGTGAGGGCTTATTTTGTGTTTAACACATTTTACTTTCCCCTGATGTTATTTATTATTCCCTGCCAGGTAGTGGGAAGCTGGAAAAAAATTCCAAATGTGGAAAAATTGAAAAAAAAAACCTGTGTGCGTCACGTTCTTGTGGGCTTAGTTTTCACGCCTTTCACTCTGCGCTCCAAATAACAAGTCTACTTTATTCTTTGGTTCGGTGTGATCGCGATGATACAAAATTTATACAGTTTTTTTTGCATTTTAATACATTTTCAAAAATTAAACAAAAAATAAAAAAACATTTTTGCCACCTTCTGCCGCTAATAATTATTTCATACTTTGATATGTCATTTTTTGCGAAATGAGCTGACATTTTCATGGCATTTCATTTCATTTTGAGGACTGTGCAACATTTTGATCACTTTTCATTACATTTTTTATGTTATGTTATGTTTTTATGTTAGGTCTAAAACTCACGTTTCGGACATTTGGGTGCCATTTCCCGTCTTGGAGGTCACCGCCGGCTGTAACTGTTTTTAGATTTTGATATTTTTGGGACGCGGCGATACCTAATGTGTCTGTGATTTTTACTGTTTATTATGTTTTATATCAGTTCTAGGGAAAGGGGGGTGATTTGAACTTTTAATATTTTATTAATTTTTTTACATTTTTCAAACTTTTTTTTTTCACTATTTCTTATACCATCTAGGGAACATTTGCCCTATATGGTCCGACCGTTCCTACCATATACTGAAATACTTCTATATCACAGTATATGGCATTTCTGCTCGCTATAAATTACAATGAGCCACTGGCTCATCGTAATGGATAGGCAGAAGCCATGCAGCCTTGGGTCAGAAGAAGATCCGAGGCCACCATGGCAACCGCCCCCTAAACCCCCCCCCCTCCAGTTGACGTTCGGAGGAGCGACGACCGGAGGTAAGATGGCGGCGCCCATGCGCCGTCATGCTTGCAGGGACGCCGGCGACTTTGTCGGCGGCAAACAACAGGTAAACACCCGCAATCATTGCAAGCACAGACAGCGGGTATTAGCATTCTACAACACCCTACAGGCTCTCTGCTCCAGCAAGCTGGCTTCATCAGGGGTAGGGCTATTAGTTACCGCTGACCCCCTAGGGCTATTAGCCTTACCCCTGATGAAGCCAGCTTGCTGGTGAAACATGTCGGGGGGCTTAAGTGCAATTTCCTTTTAATTAGCAGTACAGTTAGGCTCTGAGTCAAATCCACAGTATACAACCAGCTAGCTTGTATCTCTCAGTGACAGCATAGTGTGGATAGCAGAACGCTATTCATTCACAGACTCCTGCTGTGTAGGGCTCTGGTCATTTTATATGACTAACCCACATACACTCATAGGGGGTCAGCGGTAACTGGTTTTCTAACTTTCACACATGAATACTAGTGAGACGTCTATTGGAATTTATATAGTATTACTTTTGTAGGGACTGTGGACAGGCGAATATCTGCCACAATACCCTATACCAAGCTACCTAAAAGCAACCCCGTATGCTGGAGATCCAGCGGAGTCTGCCACTTTGCTCATCACGCCACAACTATGCCCAAGAGATCTCAGATCGCATGCATGATGTTAATGTGATACATTAGTAGTGAGTGAATACTCCTCATTGAGCCTACTCTACTGTGTTTTTAACTTCAATTCTCTAAAGCGTTTTGGAGTAATGCTTCCACACACACAATTTTTCTTTTTAATTTGACGTTTAATAAAAGTGACGTTTTATAACAAGACATTACATTTTTTTGTCCGGATATGGGTATTTTTTCTGCCAATGGCAGCTTTGCGTCTCTCCCAAGTCCTACAAGCCACGCTGTGGTGACAAAGCAATTTGTAATATCTTTGCTCATCTCTGGACACAGGACAGTAATAAAACTTTCCCAAGTACTGAAGAAATATTGTGCCCGCTTCTCCCTACTCAGAAAGGCCTCTATCCAGTCCATGTGCATTAAGAAAGGGAGTTTGTCCAAAAACAGGGGACTGCTGTTGGGCAGGTTTGGAGAATGCTTTTGCAACCTGCTGCTGACACCACTGTCAACAAATCACAGACAGCCTTTAGAGTTACGCTGAGTTTCTATGTCCACAAACCAGAAGATTTCCCACATCGGGTCCCTAAGGACATCATTCCTTAGATGCTTGGAGGTAAAGGCCATAATTAAATGCCAGAAGGGTTGGCTGACCGGACATTCCCACATTCAGTGGTAGAAGCCGGCGCCCTTGCTGTGATACTGCCAGCTTATGTTTGCATCATTTATGCCCATGTGAAACCTTCTAACAGTAGCGCTCTATAAGAACAATGCCACAACTGGAGGTAGATCTCCTGGAAGCGTAACAAAAGCAGAGACCTGTACACATTTGTCTTGGCCTGGAAAAGCTGTGATGGGGTAATAGATGGATCTAATTATTTCCACTTAATCAGGGAGGCATAAGAAGAAATATAGTCTAGTGGGGGTGGAGGAGCACATAATTGATTTGTAGAGGCCATTAGCCCTACAAACCTAGGCACGACGGTTGGGGTTGCAGTCATTATGGCTCAGGCCGGCCAGCACTCTCTCAGCAAAGTGGGCGGCCTTAATATATGGGAATAATGCAATCCGGAGGTTGGGGAATTTCTCCTGTAGTTCTGTTATCATGAGAACCTGTTTGTCAGTGTCATGTATTATCTGTTCCACAGTGCAAATGCCTGCTCTGAAACCAGGGCCGGATTAAGGTTGGTGCGGGCCTTTGGGCGCAAATATGGTGGGGGCCCCCATTGAATATAGTCCAAACAGGGAATAGCAATAACTATATACAGCCTCCCGAGTAATCACTATATACAGCATCCAGTATTCACTATATACAGCTCCCAGACATCACTATATACAGCTCCCCCAGCAACCAATATTTACAGTTCCCCCAGCAATCACTATATACAGCTCCCCCAGCAATCACTATATACAGCCCCCTATAATAACTATATACACCCCCTATAATAACTATGTACAGCCCCCTTATTATAACTATATACAGCCCCCTTATTATAACTTTATGCAACACCTTTAACAACTATATATAGTCCCCCTATAAGAGTGGTGGCGAACCTATGGCACTGGTGCCAGAGGTGGCACTCTGAGCCCTTTCTGTGGGCACCCAGGCCTTCACCCCAACACAGAGTTTGCCAGCTAGGACTCAAGGCTTTCTCCTGTGATCCAGTACAGCCCAGGATGCACCATGCTCACCACTATTTTAAAGCAACATCCTTGACTGCCAGGACTACAGGAGGAGCAGGAAGGGTTGGATAGAGATGGATTGTCATTTTAGCTCCTGCTCTGGGTCCCCTGATTCTTCCTCTTCAGGGGACCCTGGAGGGAAGCTACAATCCAAATTTCTCCATCTTTCTATTGTATTGGTGAACTCAGGACACCAATATGATTAAAACCTGTGATACAGCAGGGATCAATAAGTTACTGCTTAAATTGTCATGTTGGCACTTTGCATCATACAAGTAGATTTTGGTTGTAGCTTGGGCACTCTGTCTCCAAAAGGTTCGCCATCACTGACCTATAATAACTATACACAGTCCTCCTATAATAACTATATACACACCATATAGTAACTATATACAGCCCCCTTTAACAACTATATACACCCCTAATAATAACTATATACAGCCTATATACAGGGTGGATATCGGATGTAAACAAAGATGCCAGAGCCCTGCTACAGGCGCCGTGACGTCATGACGCTGTGACATCACATGCTGCGAAGTCACACACAGGGAGCTGCCACCTTTGATTACATCCCATCGTCTATGGCAAAGCAGGGAAAGTATTGTTCCCTCGCTCTGCCACAAACTTAAGTCAGGCACATCCGGGGAGCCCGGAGCCAAACACACTGTGGGTGATTCAAGTGGTCGCATGACATCACATTTGGTGGGGGCCCCTCTAAGGGCAAAGTGGTGGGGGTCTCGGAGCGCGCCCCCCAGGCGCAGGCTACCAAGTCGGCATTGTTGGCATTGTTGGCTACCAAGTCAGGGGTTGCGTATTGATGTCAGATGTACATACACGTGACATGAGGACATTATCAAGGGACTCGTCCTAATGTGTGTAGCCAGGCGCTCTTAAGTTGCATGTAACAGGTTAATCAGACCCATCCATGTGGCAAGGTGTTGGTCTATAAAAACGTCAGAGGTGCTGTGTATTCAGTCTTGAATGATTGTCAGCTGCAAAATGATATGCTCTAATGTTATTGAAGTTAAGTACCTTGTTAAGCTTTGGCTACTGGAGTATGTGGAATGCATTATTTGGGCGACTTCCCCGAAATGAACTTTCGGTACAGAAAGTTAATTCTATTTATGTTTTTCCTTGATTGAGTTATGGGTAGGGATTGCATGAGATATAGCAGCTTAAGGAATTCCACCATTTTAAATAGGTTGCTATTTCCTCCAATAAAGATTGCAAACATTTTTGTTAACTGAGGGGTGTTGTCATTTGACTAATTGTGTACTATGTCCATTGATTGGCTTATTGGCCCCATCTCTTTGTTTAAATTCAAGCCTCACTACTATCGTTACCCCCTGAGGAAGCGACTGATTATGATGCAGCCTGGTTGGTATATATTATCTCTTTAGCACTGTGCACTTTATATTTTGCTCCCTGATATTTAGGTGTTTTCCAACCAGGCTTCACTACACATGGAAAAAAAGGAACGGGTTGTCCAGCATCCAGGCAATTAAAAAATAGCTTATTGATAAATATAAAATTCCACTTTTATTTGATATTCATTAAAACCATAAAGACGTCCTAAAACATGGTCGGATGCCTGGATGCTGGACAACCCGTTCCTTTTTTTCCTTGAAGCTATTGCTGGTCCCCGCACAGCACGTCCGAGCAACGGCCCTAAAGCACAGCGGACATCTTAAAGGGGTGAGCTGAAGAATTTCATTTTTCATTTTCTTTTCACTACACATGGCCAATGATATCTATTGGGTATGATTGTCAGCATTGTTCATGAAATTCCATATCATATAATGTAAGCATGCAGCACTTTTGTCTATGATGACTGAAGCTATGTATATATATGTTGGATATTATTGCCAGCACTGTTTATGAAATTATACGTTACAGTTAAGCACGTAGCACTTTTATTCTTGTTGACAGAGACTACATTGTCTGTACTTTATTTTGTCAACTATGTATCTATTTGAAATGTGGTTATATATTGCTGTCTGTAGTGCCCTTTTGGACAATGTGACACATCAAGGATGTGTATATAGTTGAGCGTTAGTATGGAGCTGGACTGCTTAATAAAAAAGATCCGATTTTATTTGGTGAAAAATAAAACCACTTGTGATAGAAATAAAAAGGGGGAGGGGTAAAATGATGATGAGAACAACACGTTTCGCGCTCGGACAGAGCGCTTTGTCTGGTTCATATAATTCATATAACAGAATGATGTGCATTTTGTCATTTATATTGACAGACAACGTGTGACCGTTTCCAGTTACCAATGGAATTGGATTGACACTAAAATTGAATTCACAGTAAATAACTGATACACAAAAATAATAGATATATAAAATGGCATATATAAATACAATTCTCTATATAAAATAAAAGAATGAACACAACAGGTTAAAACACTGATAGAAAAGCGACAAACAACATCCGGTACCGGACAGGTGGAAGGAAATGAATGAACGGTGCCGGGAACTACTCTGATGGCATGGACTACAAGTACGGAGAAGGATTTGGGTCAATTCACTACATGGAAGGATGAAGCTACGGAAGCCGATGTGGGTCAAAAGGTGTCGCGGAGGTTCGTTAGCGGCTGAAGGATAGGAGACCGCTGGTGCAGATATGGAAGGTATGATATGTGAGTATATTGCTAATGCGTGTGTGTTACAGAATGGTTTTATTTATTTCATTAAGCCCGTTAGGGGAGAGTGTGTTTAATTTAAACATCCAATATACTTCTCTTCTACAGAGAGTTGGAAAACGGTTGGGTATTGTATTTGAAATTTGATCAATGGGCATGATGGTGATAGGAAATGGCTTGCCAGGGTGAGAAAGGGCACAATGTTTCGAAGCCCCTTGTAGGAGGAATTTGTGTTTTACATTCTCCTGGTGTTTATTCAAGTGACTGCGTAGAGATTGAACTGTTCTGCCTACATATTGAAGATTGCATATTTTGCATTCTATTAGGTATATTATATATTTACTTTGACAGGACATTTCGGTTTTTACAATACATTTTTCTTGAGTGTTAGTGCATGTAAAGGCAGAACCCGTTTTTATGGATGCACAACATAAACAAACATCTTGGTTTACCACATTTTTTAACACAACCTTGGTCATTTTTAGTTGTTGTTTCTTTTTGTTGTCTCACAATACTGGGGGCTAGAATGTTCCTGATCGTAGCTGATTTCCTATAAATTATCTTTGGATGTTCTGGAAGGTGTCTTTGCATAATGCCTCGTATTTCCCTAAAATTGTCATTGTATCTTGTGATGAAATTAGTTTCATAAAGGGAAGTTTTGGTTTTGGTCTTCACCGTAGGCTCGTCTTTGGATATGCAATCAACTTGTTTGAGGGGTTTGGCTTTCTGGTATGCACTTTTTAATAGGTTTTGTGGATAACCTTTCTCTTTGAAGCGTTTCTGAAGGATCTTAGCTTGTTCTTCAAAGGAATTTGCATTTGTGCAATTTTTTCTAATTCTCTTGTACTGTGAGTATGATACATTCATGATCCATTTTTTGTGGTGTGAGCTCGAGTATTCTAAGTAATTGTTTGAGTCTACTTTCTTAAAATGTGTTTTAGTTTTGAAAGTTTGATGTTCGTGGTATACCTCAAGGTCTAAAAAGATAATGCTCTTCTCGTTAGTTTTTAGGGTAAAAGAAATACCCCAATCATTGTGGTTTAGATAGTTATAAAATTCTACTATCTTTTCCCTAGGTCCTGTCCACAAAAGGAACAGGTCATCTATATATCTTTTATATTTGATGATATGAGGGGCAAAAGGATTGCGGGTACTCAGAATGAATGTTTCCTCAAAGGCTCCCATGAAAAGATTAGCGTATGTGGGTGCTACTCGGATACCCATCGCCGTTCCTAATTCTTGATGGTATAGATCTTTCCCGTATGTGAAGTAATTGTTCTCTAAGACAAGCTTGAGGCAGTCCAGTAAGTTTTCTTGTCCTCAAGCAGCTGGTAGTCTAAGAAGAATTTTACACATTCGATACCTTTATGGTGATTAATATTAGAATATAAAGCATTGACATCCAAAGTTATAAAGATGATATTATCATTCCAGGCTACTTCATACAGCTCCCCGATTAACTGATCGGAGTCCTTAAGGTAGCTGGGAAGATCAGTAACATATTTTTGAAGGTGACACGAGCATCATTAAAAATAAATCCAAATTTTATCCGGTTAAAGAACAGAGTCACAATATAAAAACTTTCCACCAATTAGTCCTCAAGGACTTCAACACGCTTACAGGTCCTTATGATAAAATTATGCATCATGCTGTAAGAAATAAAGTGAGAAAAAAACTCACAAAAAAAGAAATGACAGCACTGAAGCAACTCCAGAAGAATATTAACCTGGTCATACGCGGAGCAGAAAACGGAGGTAGTATCGTTATCCTCACCTTTACCGTGTACCACCAAGAAGCTCTTCGTATTTTAAGTGACACTAAATATTACAGAAAGATAACAACTCAAGACCCCACTCCAGACATACAAAAGAAGATAAAATGTTTCTTGGATACATCACATAAGAGAGGTCTAATTACTAAAGATGAAAAATCCTTTCTACACATCCCCTTTCCATCGACAGCATATTTTTCTCTGGGATCGGATCCCTTACTAGCAACATCTCACACTACCTGGATTTGCACCTTCAAAAATATGTTACTGATCTTCCCAGTTACCTTAACCCCTTGCCGCTGAAGCCACTTTTCACCTTCCTGACACGGCCCATTTTTTCAAATCTGCCCTGTGTCACTATAAATGGTTATAACTTCGGAACGCTTTAACATAACCCGCTGATTTTGAGATTGTTTTTTCGTGACACATTGTACTTTATGTTAGTTGAAAAATTTGGGTGCTAATTTGGTGGAAATTTGGTGAAAATTTTGAAAAAAATGCTATTTTCAAACTTTGGAAATTTCTACTTTTCAAGCAGATTGTCATATCCCCCAAATAACTTACTAACTAACATCACCCTAAAGTCTTCTTTACGTTAGCATGATTTTTTAAGCATATTATGCTTTTTTTTGGAAGATAGGAGGCTTATAACTATAAATGTGATTTTTCTGATTTTTGTGAAAATCGACAAAATCTATATTTTGCAGGGCTAGATAAGTTTGATGTGACGATGAAAGGCCTAAATGAGAGAAAACCCCCTTTAATGACCCCATTTTAGAAACTGTACCCCTCAAAGAATGTAAAACAACTTTTATGAAAGTTGTTAACCCTTGAATGGTTTCACAGGAGTTAAAAAAAAATCAGGTACAATTTTCAAATTTAATTTTTTTATAGCTAAATGAATGTATTTTTCAAAAAATCTACACATCCTCAGTGGTTAAAATACCAAAATGCTCCACAGAAATTAATACCCAATTTCTTCTGAATATGCCAACACCCAATATGTGGTGGTATACTGTTGTACTGGCACACAGCAGGGCATAGAAAGGAAGGTGAAAATCACCCCAAAGGACCCCATTTTGGAAACTACACCCTTCAGGTGTGTGGCGACTTTGAGCCTCTGTGCTCTTTTTTTGTCGCTTTTTTTCTTTTTTTTGTCACTTTTGTAGCAGTCGCACCCCCTGTGTGCGTTCTGCAAACCGCCAGCCACTGATCAGTGCCAAAGTTGTCTGGTCAGTGCCTGTGCTCTTTTTTTGCGCAGTTTTTTTTTTGGTGTGTGGATCCTGTGACCGCTGAGCAGTTGATTGTATCTCTGTTCATTTTTTGGTACAGGCGCAGTTTTTTTTAAAATTCTTTTGTCAGTTTTGTAGCAGTCGCATACCCCTGTGTGCGTTCTGCAAACCATCAGCCGCTGATCAGTGCCAAAGTTAACTGGCAATACACTGCTCTACAATACCATTTTATTGTAGAGTAGTGTAAACTGTCTGAGCAAGCTTGCGCATGCTCAGACAGTTTGCAGTCAGACCCGGAAGGGATCTGGCTGCCATGGAGACCGGGCAGCTCCGGGGCACATGCCAGTCCTCGGAGCTGCCCGGAAGAGGATCGGATCCCCCCGGTAAGCGGCACGGGGGATCCGATCCACAGCAGGAACACCCTTACACGCGTGTAAGGGGTTAACACCCGCGATCGGAGTCGGCTCCGATCGCGGGTGTTACAGCGCGGTGTCATCTGTGATAGACAGCTGACAGCCGCTGCTTCTGGTACCGGCTCCGTTCGTGAGCCGGTCCCAGAAGCTGGACGTTATACTACGTCCCGGTGCGCTAAGCATCTAGCCCCGGGGACGTAGTATAACATCGTGGTGCGCCTAGGGGTTAAGGAGGATTTAGTGATGTGACTTAGGGGTAGTCACTTGGTCAAGCCATAAATCATAGGTCCGTACACTCAAAAACCTGAGAGTGCGGGGGCGTGGCCTGGTTATGGCGAAGGCTAGATACGATCTAGAGTAACTCCTGTGAAAAAACACCTAATGTGTTTGTGATTTTTTCTGTTTATTATGTTTTATATCAGTTCTAGGGAAAGGGGGGGTGATTTGAACTTTTAATATTTTATACATTTTTTACATCTTTTAAGCTTTTTTGTTCCTTTTTTTTTCACTATTTCTTAGACCATCTAGGGTACATTAACCCTAGATGGCCAGCTCGTTCCTACCATATACTGCAATACAACTGTATTGCAATATATGACATGTCTGCTCACTATACATTACAATGAGCCAGTGGCTTATTGTAATGGATAGGCAGAAGCCATACAGCCTCGGGTCAAACAAAGACCCGAGGCTACCATGGCAACCAATCGCCGCCCCCAAACCCCCGCCCCCAATGACGATCGGCTATCGATGACTATTTGGAATCTTTTTTATTTGGTCCCTAAAATACACAAATCTGTTGTTAATCCCTCAGGAAGACCAATCGGGGCGGGCATCAGAAGCCTATGTAAAAAAAAAGGCCTGTTCGTACTTAATTTTTTCATGCAACCAATGGTATTGAAATTGGACTCGTATTTGAGGGACTCCATGCATCTTATGGCATTATTGGACACAACACACGTTGAGTCCCTTTATACAAGCATTGGACACAATGCTGGAGAGGAAACAGTGGCATACTTCTTAACCCCTTAACGCCACAGCCCTTTTACGTTTTTGTGTTTTCATTTTTCACTCCCCACATTCAAAAATCTATAACTTTTTTTATTTTTCCATGTACAGAGTTGTGTTATGGCTTATTTTCTGCATAACAAATTACACTTCAAAATGGTGGTATTTAATACCACCGTGTACTGGGAAGCAGGAAAAAAATCCAAATGCAGTGAAATTGGTAAAAAAACACATTTATGCCGTATTCTTGTGGGCTTGGATTTTACGGATTTCACTGTATGCCCCAAATGACATGTCTACTTTATTCTTTGAGTTGGTACGATTATAAAGCTACCAAATTTGTATAGGTTTTATAATGTTTTCATACATTTACAAAAATGTAAACCTCATGTACAAAAATTTTTTTTTGCATTTTTCCATCTTCTGGCACTAATAACTTTTTTATACTTTGGTGTATGGAGCTTTGGGAGGTGTTGTTTTTTGCGGCTTTTGATGACGTTTACAATGCTATCATTTTTATGACTGTATAACCTTTTGATCACTTTTTATAGATTTTTTTTTTTTTAAATGGCAAAAAAGTGTAATTTTTTACTTTAGACGCAACTTTCCGTATTGGGGGTTAAACACAGTGAAAAACTGTTATTATATTTTAATACATCGGGCATTTTCAGACGCAGTGATACCTAATGTGTTTATGATTTTTACTGTTTATTAATATTTATATCAGTTATAGGGAACGGGGGTGATTTGAGATTTTAGGGTTTTTTCTTATAATTTTTTTTTTATTTTTTTTGAATTTTTACTATTTTTCAGTCTCCCTAGGGTACTTTAACCCTAGGTTGTCTGTACGATCCGATCATATACTGCCATTCTACAGTATGGCAGTATATGGGGATTTTACTCCTCATACATTACAATGTGCTGATAGCACATTGTAATGAATGGGTTAACCAGAAGTTACCATGGCGACGGATCGCCGCTCCCCGATGACGTCACGGGGAGCGGCGATCCTCGGAAAGATGGCGGCGCAAGGGCAGCTTTGCCGGCGGCGATCAGCAAGAAAACACCCGCGATCGGTGCCGGCACCGATCGTGGGTGTTACCGGTAAGCCTTTGCTGCAATATGCAGCAGAGACTTACCGGCTATGGAGAGGGCTCGGCCCGCGAGCCCTCTCCATGCATCGGAACTCCATGCAGCGGTCGCGAACCGGTTAAACACTCCTCCAACCATCTAGCCATTTTTTCCTGTAATATAACATTTTTAATAAAATACCCTCACAAAAAATGTTTTAAAAAGTGATCAAAACAAAGGTTCATGCCTAAAATGATATGAATGAAAACAACAACTTTTCAAGTAAGCCCTCAACCAGATCTGTCAACAGAAAAATATAGAAGTTATGCACCTGAAAAGTTGTCAATAGTAAAAAAAAATGTGATTTTCTCCAATATTGGTTTTGTTTAGTAAAATTGACCAAAGATAAGAAAAACTATATAAATGAGGTATCGCTGTAATGGTAGTGAACTAGAGAATACTGTTAACCCCTTAACGACCTGGCCCTTTTTAGTTTTTTCACTTCCATTTTTCACTCACCACCTTCAAAAATCTATAATGTTTTTATTTTTCCATTTTAAGAGCTCTGTGATGGCTTATTTTCTGCACAACAAATTGCACTTCATCGTGATGGTATTTGATATTCCATGCCGTGTACTGGGAAGCGGGAAAAAAATTCTAAATGCAGTAAAAATGGAGAAAAAATGCATTTGCGCCATTTTTTGGTGGGTTTGGATTTTACAGCTTTCACTGTGCACCCAAAATGACAGGTCTACTTTATTCTTTTGGTTGGTATGACTACGGGGATAACAAATTTGTATAGGTTTTATAATGTTTCATACATTTACAAAAATTAAAACCTTGTGTACAAAAATATTTTTTTTATTTTGCCATCTTCTGGCGGCAATAACTTTTTCATACTTTGGTCTATGGAGCTGTGGGTGATGTCATTTTTTGCAAATTTTGATGGCGTTTTCATTGCTATCATATTTAGGACTGTGCGACCTTTTGAACACTTTTGATTTTTTTATATTTTTGAAAATGGCAAAAAAGTGCCATTTTCAACTTTGGGCGCTATTTTCCGTTACGGGGTTAAACGCAGTGAAAAACTGTTATAATATTTTGATAGATCGGGCATTTTCGGATGCGGTGATATCTAATATGTTTATGATTTTTACTGTTTATTAATATTTATATCAGTTCTAGGGAAAGGAGGAAAGGAGAACTTTTTTTTATTTTTACTTTTATTATTTTTCAGACTCCCTAGGTACTTTAACCCTAGGTTGTCTGATCTATCCTATCATATAATGCCATACACACTATGGCAGTATATGGGATTTTCCTCCTCATTCATTACAATGCATAATTAGCACATTGTAATAAATGGGTTAAAACAAGACAGCCTTGGGTCTTCGGAAGACCCGAGACTATCATGGCGACAGATCGCCACTTCCCGATGACATCACGGGGAGCGACGATCCGAGGCAAGATGGCAGCGCCCATGTGCTGCCATCTTTTTAAAGCTATGCCCGTGAGCCCTCTCCATGCACCGGGACCCAGCCTGCGCTGTACTATTATTGCGCAAATCAGGAAGTGGTTAAAATGTTATTTTTATGTTAGGGCAAAACATAATGTTATAATATAATAACAAATAATAATAAATTATATAATGTCATAACAAATTATGTTATGGCAAAAAGTGCTATAAATGCAAAATAAAAATGGATAATTTTCTTTGTATGCCCCTTGAAAGTGTTACCAAAACCTCATGAATAATCTATAGACCCCCAAATGAATTATCTATACATTGTATCTCACCTCGCATATAATAAGCCCTCATATGTTCACATTACCAAAAAAAATTTAAATTGTATAGCCTGTACACTGTGACAATACAAATCTGCTGTGAATGACACTGCTTCCATTCCATGCCTGGCCGTCTGCCCATACAGCAGTCACTACCACATATGGGGTGTCGCTACACTCAGGAGAAATTGGGCATAAAACTTTGCTGAGTATTTCATCATTTTATTCATTACAAAAGTGTCATTTTTGGCCTAAATAAATGTATTTTACAAAAAAATGTAAAGCTTCTAAATAGCACTTTCATTTTGTTTTAACCCATGTGAAACTCTTAACCACTTAAGGACGCAGCCATTTTGTAGCTTAAGACTCAGTCCCATTTTTTGGATTCTGACCTGCGTCGCTTTATATGGTTATAACTTTTGAACACTGTTACTTATCTAAACGATTCTGAGATAGTTTATTCCCCACATGTTGTACTTCATTTTAGTGGTAAATTTTGGTCGATAAGTTTTGTATTTATTTGCAAAAAAAAGAAAAAATTATGAATTTTTAGAAAAAATTGCAATTTTTGAAATTCGAAATCATCGCGTTTTCAGGCAGATAGATTTACCAACTAAATAACTTGCTGAATAACATTTCCCATATGTCTAATTTACATTTTCATAATTTTTGAAATGTTTGGATAATTTATTTTGACGTCACACGGCTTACAAATCAAATAGCAATTTTCCGTATTTTCAGAATTGACTATTTTGGGGATAAATACAGTTTGAAATTAAATTTTACATATTTAGCATTAAAACCCCCTATATACCCAACTCATTTTCAAATCTGCACCCCTCAAGCTATACAGAAACAGCTTTTATGAAGATTGTTAACCCCTTGAGATCTTCATACTAATTGAATCAAAATGGAGGGGAAATTTACAAAGGTCAAATTTTGCCGGTTATATGTTCATTCAGCCCTAAAATTTACACATTTCCAAAAGATAAAAAGAGAAATCCCACCATACAATTTTTTATGAAATTTCTCCCGAATGCATGTGGCCGTTACTTGTTTTATGGACGCACAGTGAGGCGCAGAAGGGAAGGACCGCCCTGCAGCTGCCAGGATTTTAGTTTCCTCATTGGCCCCTTTTGAAGACTATAAAATTTTCGGTATTTCGTTATTGGGGCCATATGACAGCATTTTTTTTTTGTGGGATGAGATGCTTTTTCCAGTGTTACCATTTTGGGGTTGGTATCACCTATTGTTGAAAATTTAGGAACTTTTAGGAAAGCATCAATTCTGTACTGGATTTTTAACCTTTTTTTTTTTCGTGTTCACCGTATAGCCTAATAATCATGTTATCTTTATTCTATGGGTCGATACGATTATGGGGATGCCAGACATGAATATTTTTTCTTATGTTTTACTGGAGTACATATGTTTTGTTGGTCACTTTTTATTGCATTTGTAATGGGATTCAATAGGTAAAAATCATAATTTTTGGCAGGTTTTGAAAGTTTTTTTTTTTACGGCGTTCATCGTACGGGTTCAATAGTTATTTATTTTTATTCTACAGATTGTTTAGGACGCGGTGATACTATATATGTGGGGTTTATGTTATGATTTAGATTTTTTTGCGCATTCTATGTCTCTTTATATGTTTTGGGGCTTATTGCCATTTTTAGTGATTTATAAAGTTAGTTTTTATTGAAAAACTTTTTTTTTTTTTGCATTTTTTACTTGATCCACCATGGGACATAAACAAGCAATCATCTGATTGCTTGTTCATGATAATACTCTGCAATACTTATGTATTGCAGGGTATTAGCAGTGTCTTCCTATGCATGTGGTTCCTATGCATATACATGTGCACAGACGCCATCTTAAAAGAACTGCCTTCAGGCATCTCTGAGGTCCCGATCGGACCCCAGAGATGCCATAGCAGTGATCGCCGCCCCTGAAATCGCCGCGTAGGCGCGAATTGTGGGGGAAAGACCCCCTGAAGGCAGGTTAACGGGTTAAACACCCGCGATCGGAGCCCACTCCGACCGCGGGTGTTGGCCGGGGATGTCAGTGGAAGATAACCGGTGACATCCCGCGACCCCCGATGCCGGTACGGCTCCTGTGCAGAGCTGAACGGGCATTGTCTCTGCGCAGTAGCTGTACTGCGCTGAGCACTATTTGCGGGATTCAGCGCAGTACAGCAACGGCGCAGAGCGCTAAGGGGTTAAAGAGTAGAGATGAGTGAGTATACTCGTCCGAGCTTGATGCTCGTTCGAGTATTAGAGTACTTGGAACGGCTCGTTGCTCGGACGAGTATTTCCCCCGCTCGTGATCGAGCATTTAATTAAGAAAAGACAGTGAAGAACAGTGAAGAATACAATTAAAACAGTGAACACAGTAAATACAGGATCATTTAACTGAAGAACACAGTGAACAGATTGCAGACTTAGCTCACTTAGCCGAAGACATGAGCGCCGACGCTGGATCAGGCATTCAGGAGGGACGTTGAAGTGGAGTAGAGCGGGGGCTGGAGCAGGCATGGAGGAGCAGAGCAGGGCTGGAGCAGGCATGGAGGTTCAGAGCAGGCATGGAGGAACGGGCATCACAGAGCGGAGCAGGGCTGGAGCGGGCATGGAGGATCAGAGTGGGGCTGGAGCAGGCATGGAGGATCGGAGCGCGGCTGGAGCGGGCATGGAGGAGCAGAGCGGGGCTGGAGCGGGCATGGAATATTGGAATATTGTGTACAGTTTTGGGCACCAGTGTTTAAAAAGGATATAGGAGAGCTGGAACGGGTGCAGAGGAGAGCAACCAGGATTATTAGGGGAATGGGGGGATTAGAATACAATGACAGATTACAAAATTTGGGATTATTCAGTTTAGAAAAAAGACAACTGAGGGGAGACCTCATTACAATGTACAAATACCTGAACGAACAGTACAAGGATCTCTCCAAAGATCTTTTTATACCTAGGCCTGTGACCAGGACAAGGGGGCATCCTCTACGCCTAGAGGAGAGGAGATTCTACCATCAACATAGACAAAGGTTATTTACTGTAAGAGCAGTGAGACTATGGAACACTCTGCCGCAGGAGGTTGTTATGGCGGACTCTATGTACATGTTCAAGAGAGGCCTGGATACCTTCCCGGAGAGAAAAAATATCACGGGTTATGGGGATAAAACATTTATTTAATTCTTAAAGATTGGACTTGATGGACTTGCGTCTTTTTCCAGCCTTATATACTATGATACTATGGAGGATCGGAGTGGGCATGGAGGTGCGGGCTTCATGGAGCGGGGGCTGCAGCGGGCATAGAGGAGAGGAGCGGGGCTGGAGCGGGAATGGAGGATCGGAGTGGGGCTGGAGCAGGCATGGAGGAGCAGAGCGGGACTGGAGCGGGCATGGAGGATCGGAGTGGGCATGGAGGTGCGGGCTTCATGGAGCGGAGCGGGAGTTGCAGCGAGCATTGAGGAGCGGAGCGGGGCTGGAGCGGTCATGGAGGATTGGAACGGGCATGGAGGGGCGGGCATCACGGAGCAGAGCGGGGCTGGAGTGGGCATGGAGGATCAAGGCGAGGCTGGAATGGGCATGGAGGAGCAGAGCGGGCATGGAGGAGCAGGCATTACGGAGCAGAGTGGGGCTGGAGCGGGCATGGAGGAGCGGAGCGGGGGCTGAAGCGGGCATGGAGGATCGGAGCGGGGCTGGAGCAGGCATGGAGGAGCAGAGCGGGGCTGGAGCATGCATGGAGGAGCAGAGCAGGCATGGAGCAGCGGAGCGGGGGCTGTAGCGGGCATGGAGGAGCGGAGCGGGGGCTGGTGCGGGCATGGAGGAATGGATCGCGGCTGGAGCGGGCATGAAGGATCGGGGCAGACATCACGGAGCGGAGCGGGGGCTGCGGCGGGCTTGGAGGATCGGAGAGGGGGCTGAAGTGGAGGCTGGAGCGGAGCGGGCTGGAGGAGGACCAACAGCACAGAAAGAACACAGTGAAGAACACATTGCAGATGTTCCGTACATCTGCTAACTTATCGGAAGACACGCGTGCCGAACGGTGTTCTTCACGATAGTATATGAGGAACAATATGTGTGAAGAACACATTGCAGATGTATGGAAACATTTATGGGAATAAAAAACATTTTCAATGTTGTTGATACCGAGGGCTTGAATTGCAGTTGCTGAGCAATTAGAGTCTGACAGAGAATAAGTACATCTCTTACTGTGTGATAATGTTTATGATTATCTTTGTATCTCATTGCATGATAAGTGGGGTAGAGACCAAGTGTAGTGCTGAATAAAACCTATACTTTTCTGCTCTCCCACTCATGGACATGCCAAGCTGTTTGATGTGTGTTGTCTAATTCTGGATTGAAACTATAGTGTCTTCCCGGGTATCTCATCTGGATTGCTTGTTGTTTCTGCATGTGAGAGAAACTTACAATTCTGTACAGTGCTGATTTTAACAGGTACTTTATGAGGTCATACCCTAAATTACTAATTTATGTGATTGTATCATCTTTTTGTGCTGGGATTAGCAGTTATACAACAGTGTGAGCACTGAGAGTTCTGGTAACAGAATTCAAGTGTATTCAAAGTAAACATATTGCTTAAACCTTAAGTCAGTTAGTGTATCTTCTGTGGTTATCTAGGGCACAAGCTAGAATTTTGTTAACTTTCTGTTAGGGAAACACATGGAACTCATGTAATGTTAATAATGTTTTTTTCAGTTTATCTTCCAGGGAGAATCAGAGAAATTAACTGGTTCACGACCGCCCACCGTGTATTCATGGCGGCGGTCGGGTCCCGCTGCATGGAGAGGGCTCACGGGCTGAGCCCTCTCCATAGCGGGTAAGTCTTTGCTGCAAATTGCAGCAAAGGCTTACCGGTAACACCCGCGATTGGTGCCAGCACCGATCGCAGGTGTTATCACAGCAATTGTTGCCGGCAGAGCTGACGGCAGCCTTAAAAACATAGGGGCGCATGGGCGCCGCCATCTTGCCTAGGATCGTCGCTCCCCGTGACGTCATCGGGGAGCGGCAATCCGTCTCCATAGTAGCCTCAGGTCTTCCGAAGACCCAAGGCTATTTCGTTTTAACCCCTTTATTACAATGTGCAGATAGCACATTGTAATGAGGATGAAAATCCCCATTTGCTGCCATACTGTAGTATGGCAGTATATGGTAGGATCGATCAGACAACTTAAGGTTAAAGTACCCTAGGGAGTCTGAAAAATAGTAAAAAGAAAAATAAAAAAAAGTTTAAAAAAAATTATAATAAAAAAACCCTAAAAATTTAAATCACCCCCCTTTCCCTAGAACTTACATAAATATAAATAAACTGTAAAAATCACAAACACATTAAGTATCGACGCGACCAAAAATGCCTGATCTATCAAAGTCGAAAATGGCACTTTTTTGCCATTTTGAAAAATATTTAAAAAATCTATAAAAAGTGATCAAAAGGTCGTACAGTCCTAAAAATGATATCATTGAAAATATTATCAAATGTTGCAAAAAATGACAACACCCGTAGCTCTGTACAACAAAGTATAAAAATGTTATTAGGGCCAGAAGATGGCAAAATAAAAAAAAACATTTTGTACAGGAGGTTTTAATTTTTGTAAATGTATGAAAACATTATAAAACCTATACAAATTTGGTGTCCTAGTGACCATACCAACCCAGAGAATAAATAAGACAGTGAAAGCCGTAATATCCAAGCCACAAGAAAACGTTTTTTCACCATTTTCACTGCATTTGGAATTTTTTTTCCTGCTTTCCAGTACACAGAAGGGAATATTCAATACCATCACTATGAAGTGAAATTTGTTACGCAGAAAACAAGCCATCACACAGCTCTTTACGTGTAAAAATGAAAAAGTTATAGATTTTTGAAGGTGGGGAGTGAAAAATGGAAATGAAAAACCAGGAAAGGGCCAGGTCGTTAACCATTTAAATGAAGGTTAAGACTATCTGATATTTAATTTTTTTTTCCTTGTGGGTATAACTGGTAGAGGACCTTGCCATTTTCTTTTATAAGGAGAAGCCTCTAGATTAAGTAATGTTCAGATAGGTGGAGAAAAAAAAATCAAAAGTGAAGAATTGTATTTTATTTTATTCTCCCAAACAGCTGCACTGTGTAGCTGGGTAATCACAAGGGGAAGGAATACATTTTTTTCTATTATGAGGTATATGCCAATGTGGAGCATTTTCTGACTTTTTGTAAACAATCACCCATATCTATGAATGTGGTAGACTTTAAGCAAAACAGTTTACAGGTACAGTAAAACAGGTACATTCTGGAGTATAGATGTTTACATATTTTTGACAGTTTTTTTGAGGTGCATTTGTTTTACTGGCAAATTGATTTAAAGAGTTTTCTAACAAAGTGCATGCTGATTCATACTGTGAAGTATTGCTGTATTATAAATGAAAATGTTTTTATTTTTTATATGCTTGCTGAATGCTAAAACTAAGAGGATGTTTCACTATGGATGAAGAGGATCAAAGTCCACTCCTCTCCACCAAAGGAAATCAAGACTCCCTCAGCCAATGTTTACATCTGTCAAGAAGGATTACGATACTGTCCACTTCAGGGAAAACAGAGCCTTTGTGTTTGCGATGCCCGTGTAATAATTTACCAACAATGGACAAGCTGAACCTACAACATGGTGCTGGTCACTAAGGAGGAGCAGACAGTTTGAACTTCATTGTCTATGGTATTTTCAAACCGACAACTTCCTTTTTATGTGGTGTGAGGTTTGTATAAATGGCAGATAGAGCATAAAGTATTAATAGAAATGCTTGTGAACATAGCAATAGGTGTAAATTTGACTTCACAGAACATGACATTTCTGATGGTTGTCAGATCAATTTTGTCTCAGTAAATCATCCCTTTCTGAAAAAGATATAGCCCAAAGTCTATAAGTCTCCTAGTAGGACAGGTATCTCTTTCAGATGCTAATTAGTAGTTAGGTCAACCATAAAAGTTATATGTGATGAGGCAAACCCTGGGATGTGGCACTAGTATAATTTATCTACAAGTTAGATGAAATAGTCTGTAGCTTCATATTATCAGAGACAGATAGCTTCTCCAAGAGGGAGACAGACCAAGGGGAATAGGTGAGCCAAAGAAAACTATGGAGGGGAGAATTTAAAAAGTGCTTGAGGGAAAATCAAATTGGATCCCTACTAGGCATTTCAAAGTTTGGGTACCAAAGCAAAAAGATAATCTTGTTCCTGATGGTGGTACTAACGACCCCATTAAGAGGAATGAATGGTTAAATTGGACTTCTCAAATTCTCTCCTAAAATGAACATCATTACTTTCAATATTTTTTGTGTTTTTCTAGTAAAACTTGGATTATGAGAGTTATGAGACATAAGTGAAATTGCCAAATTTAGCAATTGGATGAAGGAACGTACTACAATTTGTGGCCAGATTAGGGGCATTTCCTGAAGCCACTTGTACCTACAGAGATCTCACACCTGCTCTGTGTTATTTGTTATATGTGAATGTGACAGGGAAATGTGACAGCCATAGCATCTACTTTTCAGCATCAAAGCAGCGAACTGTGTTTCCTACTATGGACTGTGTTTTCTATTATGGACTATGGACTGTGACATGTATACAGAAATATGCAGTCAACCTTTGATGTCCAAGCAGAATATCCTCAGAAGTGTCAACGAAACCATAGACATCTGAGAACCCAGAGAGGACAAGCTGAACCTACAACATTGTCCTGTCAAATGGTATAGCAATGCAACACCTACATCTAGGCACTATTCGATTTAAGCTTTTTGAGACTGATAAAAAAACTTATGCTTACAGATGGGTGAATCGATTCTAACGATTCTAACTTCACTTAGAATTTCAGGAAAAATTTAATTTGTCATGAAGCTGAAGTTTACGGTGATTCATGGGAACTAATTTTTAGTTTTTCCTCCTTTATAACCAAAATCGACGCAAGTACAATGTGTTACAAGGGGCAGAGAACTCTGGGAAGGAGAGATGAACACCCTCGATCACATGTGCAGACCTGTAAACCTATCAGATACTGGCAGGCTTAAGTGATGTCACACAGACTATAAATGAGGCAGCCATTTTCTTATCTCGGCACTTCACACTGCATGTGCTGCCTGTAGCGTCCAGCTGCTTTTACTGTACTGAGCTGTTGTGATTTTTGCTCCAAGGGTGTCCGTTTCGGGGGATCTCTATACCCCAAATAGCAGTTCTTTTTTGTTGCTGAAGAGAATAGGAAGAAATCAGTGTGAAATCCACATACTTTCTGTACTGATTTCTGCTTTAATCCCGGGGTGTCAGTTCTTGTGCTTCTGTGTACCGCAAATAGCAGTTATTTTTTGTTGCTGAAGTGAATAGGAAGAAATCCTTGTGAAATCTATATACTTTCTGTACTGAATTCTGCTTCAATCCCAGGGTGGCAGTTCTTGTGCTCCTGTATACCCCAAATATTTCTTCCTATTCACTTCAGTAACAAAAAAAAACTGCTATTTGGGGTATACAGAAGCACAAGAGCTGACACCCTGTGATTAAAGCAGAAATCAGTACAGAAAGTATGTGGATTTCACACTTATTTCTTCCTATTCACTTCGGGAACAAAAAAGAACGACTATGTGTGAAATCCACATACTTTCTGTACTGATTTCTGCTTTAATCACAGGGTATCAGCTCTTGTACTTCTGTATACCCCAAATAGCAGTTCTTTATTGTTGCTGAAGTGAATAGGAACAAATCAGTGTGAAATCCACATACTTTCTGTAGTGACTTCTGCTTCAATCCCAGGGTGTCAGTTTTTGTGCTCCTGTATACCCCGAATAGCAGTTCTTTTTGTTGCTGAAGTGAATAGGAAGAAATCAGTGTGAAATCCACATATTTTCTGTACTCGTTTCTGACCTCATGCTGCTGCTGCTGGTGACACCTTTGCAGTTATTTTTTGGCAAAGACCTGATATTTTCAGGAAAACTGTAATGTATTATGGATCTGGCGTCTCTAATCTTCAAATTGAAATGGAACGTTTCAACTTCAAATTCATTTCAAACTTTGTCATTGTGCCACAATGTGGCCTCCTCTGCTGTGGTCTATGTGGGCTCCTGATGCTGGCGTTGGCACCTCCACACTCTATCATTGTGCCACTCTGTGGCCTACCATGTTGCCGCCACCTCCACACCTCTGACCTCATGCTGCTACTGCTGGTGCCGCCTTTGCAGTTCATTTTTAGCAAAGGCCAGATATTTTCAGGAAAACTGTAATGTATTTTGAATGTGACATCTCTAATCTTCAAATTTAAATGGAAACTTTGAATTCATTTCAAACTTTGCCATTGTGCCACAAAGTGGCCTCCTCTGCTGCTGGCTATGTGGGCTCCCGATGCTGCTGCCACCACCTCCACACTCTATCATTGTGCCACTCCGTGGCTTTTCCTGTTGCTGCCACCATGTTTCTGCCACCTGTGGGCTCCTGCTGCTGCTGCCACCACCATCACCCCCACTCTATCATCGGGCCACTCAGTGGCTTTCCATGTTGCTGCCACCATGTTGCTGCCATCTGTGGGCTCCTGCTGCTGCTGCTGCCGCCACCTCCACACTCTTATCATTGTGCCACTTTGTGGCCTCCTACTGCTTCTGCTGCCGCCACCTCCACACTCTCTCATTGTGCCACTCTGTGGCTTTCCCAGTTGCTGCCACCATGTTGCTGCCACCTGTGGGCTCCTGCTTCTGCTGCTGCCACCACCTCCATACTCTTATCATTGTGCCACTTTGTGGCCTCCTGCTGCTGCTGCCGCTACATCCACGCTCTGTCTTTGTGCCACTCTATGGCCAACCATGTTTCCACCACCACCATAATTTGTCATTGTGCCATGCTGCTTCCAACTGACCGCTAACCCTCCATCGCTCTATGACGTTACCACTATGTTAAGTTTCCACCTTCATTTCATCTGGAATGAAAAAGCCTCAGGATTGATGGCCAAAAGCAGGAGTGGATACAAAACACAGAGCACATGCAAATATCCCATTTACTGGTCATCTCTGTTTTGGATCCACTCCTGTTTGCTTTTGGCTGTAGCAATACTGATGATGGACTATTGACCGATTGAAAGAGGACACTGACGGACGAAATGAAGGGAAAAATGATCAGTGATGTTAATGCAGAATTACTGCCGACGCCTTCTCCACTCTTTTGGGGGTTTCTACATGTATCAGCATTTAACATAACAGGTTCTGTCGTAATCTATGGAATCATCTGATGTCAGTGTAAAAAGAGTGCACTCTTTGATGTTATAGTGGGATCTTGGCCCTCAGCTCAGTCCTTTCGAGCTGGCACGGACGTTAGCTGCTGTCCTTTCTGCTGCGTTCCCACTTAGCGTATTGGGTGAAGTTGGCCTCTGTAAGTGCACATGGAATTGAAGAGTGAAGAGTGATTCTAAGAGCAGCGGCTGTCATGTGCGTGTCATACTAAAACACAGCATTGTTTGAAGACCAAACCATGCTCCCTATGCATATTTAAGCATGGCACAACATTCTACAACACCCTACAGGCTCTCTGCAGCCAGGAAATACCTGTTTTTTAACGTGATTCATCATGATTCGATTCGGGTCTTATCACATTTTTTTTTAAATTCGTCGAAACGGGACTAACTGAATTTTAACAAATTCGCCCATCTCTACCAAAGATGTATTATAGCCCTGTATAAAGCCTTATATGAACTACCAATGACTCATGCAATACCCTTTCTAAGTTATACCCACCAACAAGGACAGATCAGGGGCCCTTAGAATATCTGCATATCCAGCAAACTACACTTGTTTCCACATGACCAGTAAAGGAAACTCAGCAGGGAACTTAACTGCAAACTTCTGTAAAAATACTATTTTGGTAAATAAGAATAAAGATGGATATGCAGCACAGTGGTTCCTTAACCAAACTGTGGCCAGGACTGATATATGGTAGTTATCTGGAGAATTGAAACTTAGACCTAATTTGTCTGTAAATTGGTGTGGCAGTTGTGCTTTTACTCAAGTACATATGCCATTCCAAATGATCTCTTTAGAGGAGATACAAAGAGGTAAAATACAATAGATGTAAAACACCAATGTAGAACAAGACCGTCAGTACCAGAAGGATCTTTTTACCCTAGGATTTATATAGACAATATTAACATTTCCATGGGTTTTTAGATGAATTTAAAGCAAGAAATCAAATAGCCGCAGGGTTTGAGTGAGTTTTCTTCTGGTGGGTTACACTTAATTAAAATGTAGATTAGATAAATTATTTTTACAATAATCAAGAGAGATTTATAAATTACACCAGCGATGCAATACGAGGAATAGCAGAACAACTTGGTCCAACATTCCTTATGACTAGAGATGAGCGAGCACTAAAATGCTCGGGTGCTCGTTATTCGAGACGAACTTTTCCAGATGCTCGAGTGCTCGTCTCGAATAACGAGCCCCATTGAAGTCAATGGGAGACTCGAGCATTTTTCAAAGGGACCATTTCAGGAATAAAATGTGTTATTTAATTGAAAAAGAATGTCTTCTGATAAGTTAGCAGATGTATGCAAACATCTGCAATCTATTCTTCACTGTTCCGCGCGTATATTATCTCCCGACAAGTTATCAGATGTGAAGAACAGTGAAGAATAGAATAAAAACAGTGAACACAGGTTCATTTAAGTGAAAAACGCAGTGAAAAACACAGTGAAGAATAGATTACAGATGTTCGGCACATCTGCTTACTTGTCGGGGTGATACGCTGTCCCGGGATCCGCTCCTCTTCTTCCACTGAAGTCTCCCCCGTGCTGCCCGATGTCTCTCCGTGCTGCCCGATGTCTCCCCCGTGCTGCCCGATGTCTCCCCGTGCTGCCCGATGTCTCCCCCGTGCTGCCCGATGTCTCCCCCGGGATAAGACTGTCGGTTCCTAATTTAGAGCTAGTTTTAGTTGATCTAAACTGTGCAGCAGAATTTTGGGCTCATGGACGATTTCCTACAAGCCATGCCCCTTTCATACCTATTTCCCCAAAGGCCCTTTATTCGGACAAGTCAGAAAACTGCCAAAAAACGGTCTAAAAGCCACAGATAACTGTGGTGAAAGGCATTTTAGAAAGTGTTTTTGGCACAAAACCACCTGAATTGTGGCACAAGTGCGTTAATAAATCCCCCCCACTATCTTTATGGTTTCAAAGCAGATAAATACAAATACACAGAATATTTGAATATTGCTAAATTTGGAAGTGAAGTACATGGTTTACTTTAAAGTCAATTTCATACAAGTTTTTTTGGTCTGTTTTTAATTTCTCAGAAAAACATAAAAACAAGGGTATCTCCTTTCCAAATTCTTGCTACTGAACATATTTTGAAATCTCATTTTCCCTATGTTTTCCTATTTGCCATTGTTGTTTTCTTGATGATGATATGGTGGATACCATACTATGTTATTGGTGTTATTTTCTTTACTTTTTGCCATTAACCTCATCCACTGTTTCGACCTCCTGACTGGGCCACATTTTTCAGACCTGACAAGTATCTCTTTATGTAGTAATTACTTTGGAACATGTTAAAGTATCTAGGGAATTTTGAGACCACTTTTTCCAGAATTTTTGATAGAAGTACATATTGGTCAACACGTTTTGATTTAAAATAAAATCATGAAAACTTGAATTTTTTTTTCTTTTTGTTTCCTATAATTCCTTTCTTTTTTGAAAGATAGACACACCCCTCAGATTGCTAATTTACCATATCTCAGCTTTATGCTTGAATCATTTATAAATGACCACATACCTTAGAACGTTTAGAAATCACACAGCAATTTGTTGAAAGTTAAATTTACTTTCCAACTTCTTAAAGAACATCAAAAAACGATATATTAGAACCTTCCTGTAAGATGACCCATTTTTTAATATTGTACCCCTCATACTGTTCAAAATGAATTTTATTAAGCCTGTTAGGAATAAATACAAAATAGAGGTAAAACATAGAATCTTAAATCCTTTCAAAAACACATTTATATGCCGCCCAAAATTTGCACATTTACAAAAAACACTCTTCATCATTTAGTGCACAATCCGCTATGGGGATATAGCGATATAGTGGGATAGTGATTATTTGGATTATTTGCTACATAGAATTTAGTGACAGAAGAAAGAAGAAATTCCCCACCCCCTTTGCTTTGTTATGTCATTAAGGGACAACTTTGGTGCCTTACACAGCATTGGCAGAGCACTGGAGGGACATATAAACCCCAACAATGGTTCACATTTTGGAAACAGCACTACTCAATGCAGGGTACATGTTGACTCCACAGATGATTACCAAAAATGAATGTACAATGACTGGTAAAAGGGAAAATTTCTACTATTCACTGTGCTAAAAATATAAAGATAGCAACACAATGCTAAAAATTAGTTCTCAAATGAAAAGCCCAGGATCCCAGATTTCCCCGACCTGTGGGTCACTTTGGGTGTGTTGGGGCAGAAAGAAGGGTGGTCAGGCAGAGACATGAACTCCCCGCCCTCTGCATTTACCATAGGCTTCACCAGAAAACTGGTAGAAACTATAGCAGAGATCTCCACCATTCCAGACCTGGTCTTAGGTTTGAACTGATGTAGATTGCGCTCGATCTGCTCAGAGGCCTCTTAGTAAATATGGGTGTCTGAGCTCTGCCTGGGGAATTTTATTACTGACATTTGAAACACCCGTCTTAAAAATTCCCTCCATCCATCCAAATATTAAAGCAAAATGGCAGACCTCCAAGCTTCGGTGTAGTATTATTCAAAAGTAACCATTGTAATGTTTTAGCTCCTGAAGTCTGGCTTGATGTGGGGAGCTGAAACAATGGGGCAGATTTACTTACCCGGTCCATTCGTGATCCAGCGGCACGTTCTCTGCGGAGGATTCGGGTTCTGCCGGGATTCACTAAGGTAGTTCCCCCGACGTCCACCAGGTGTCGCTGCTGTGCTGAAGTTCATCGGAATGCACTGAAGTTCACCAAGCCGGGCCGGGTGCAGGTAAGCGCGTGTCCATCGACACTTTTTTTAATGCAGCGGTTTTTCCAAATCCGTTGGGTTTTCGCCGGCAACGCACCCCGATTTCCGTCGCGTGCACGCTGGCACCACAATTCGATCGTATGCGCCAAAAACCCGGGGCAGTTCTGGGAAAATCGTCGCAAAACTGAAAAATTCTGGTACCCCGCCGTAAGAACGCGATTTGGGCCCTTAGTAAATGACTCCCAGTGAGTTAGTTAGTCACTTGTGAGTAAAGGTACACAGAAGCTTGGAGTCCCGCTATTTTACTTGATTTTATTATACACTGAAAAATCTGGGGCTCCATTTTTTTTTTGTATGGTTCAGCACTGCAGAGCACCAAATTGCTTCCAGGATTTATTTTGTTATTTACCATGCAGAAAATAGGAGACTCAAATAATATATAAAATATCCCTTGATAAGATTTACACCCCTAAGGAATTTCTTAAGGGCAAAAGTCAGCCTTTTGACCTCAGATTAAAAAAAAACAGCAATGTGTAGTGGAAGATTTAAAGTATATGCACATCTTGAGGCTTCTATGGTATTAACTTTTTGTTAGAGCCACTTCCCTTTTTAATGTCACCTTTAAATCTCAGCATTTGGTCTAATTTTCAGCCATCAGGATGTAGTATTCAGCTCTATATATGAAGACAAATAAAATAGATAACTGTAGAGACTACAGTTGGAAGCTTTAAGCCAAGAAGCTTAAAAAGCTTAGAAAAGTTCTCTATAAAAACTACAAAATCTGGTTGGTTGACTTGCGTCTATTTGTTGATAATTACAGTTTTGCTTCTTTGTTTAAGGTTCTGGGTGTTCTAATGGAGAGCTTTAACCAAACACTTCCAGGTATATTCTACCTGATTGGATTAACTACTGTACCTCACCTCCAGGTCATAGGATTCCTTATTTTCGTGATGATGTATATTCTCACATTGGTAGGAAATTGTCTTCTTCTCATCACAGTGAAGACCAGCCCAACATTACACACCCCTATGTACTTCTTCCTGAGTAATCTCTCTATCATTGACATGCACCCTGGAAAGACAAAAAAGATGAGTCACACCAACAGCAGTGGTAGTTTTCAAGGACACCTACCTTGTTTCTAAGGGGACAAGATGGCTACATTTATTGAAAATTATCTTCACAGATGTACATTGTTTATAATAACATCAAATTTAGGAAATATATCTATATGGCAGGTGAATTAAATTAAAGGGAACCTACCACCACAAATCTACCTATAAAGGTAGATCGGGTGGTAGGTGGATCAATGGGACTAATTTCTTTAAACCATGCTCCTTTCATTTTGCAGTTTCAGTCTTTCTAGCCTGGAGCAGGTCTACAACTTTGTCTCTGATGTTCTTCAACAGCTTTTTGGTCTTTGCCATAGTGGAGTTTGGAATGTGACTGTTTGAGGTTGTGGACAGGTGTCTTTTATACTGTTAAAAAATTCAAACAGGGGGGCGTGGCTTGGCTGCTGAACGAGATGGCCGCGTAGGGAGAGTGCTCCGGCTCCACTGTCTCCTAAGAAGCGACATACCAGGTGTAATTTAGAGCAATATGCCCGGAAAACTTCCCCACTCACTCCCCTTTGCTCCCGGGAGGAAGAGAGGATTGAAAGAAAACGGGGGCAAGCAAATAGAACATTATTTCATGTCGGAGACGACACGGGGCGCCAAAGGACAAGATGGCGCTGAGGCGGGCTCCCCGGCGAAAGACGGGCCACAACGGTCTAATGGACTGCAACGCAAAACATTACCATAGTTACCTTCGAGAGGCAACTCCCCCACTCTCTTTGAGGTACCGGATCTGCACACACTTCCTGCTCCTTATGACTCCATAAAGTTATTCATGGACTGGTCAGCGGCCACATTGCAGGCCAGAAAAGCTCTAGCACCCATCACATTGATTCTTAGAGCCAACACAATCCCATATAGGTGGGGTTTCCCTACCAGGATTTTGGTAAAGAAAAACAACAGCATCACCGTGATTAAAACCGTAGAAGAGGGATTCTCAGCCCTGGCTTCCTGGGGGATCCCAACCTCTGAACTGCAAAACTCTGCACATACAAGCACCATCAAATGTATGGATCCGGAGTGGAGAAAGAAAGGTTCTACTTGACTGTTCTGGATAAAGGGCAGTGGAGCTGGCCACTGCATCCTTGCGTTTCCACAAGGACTGTAATTCCCCTGTGTAGTACCACAACGAACCGTGGGTACCAAATTCCATGTGTTTCCTAATAAGTTTATGTTATGTTGTTATGTCCTTTGTTTTTAGCCCATGCACCACCAGAAAGAAGTCAGCTGACACCAGACGCACAAGCAAGACTCATGTATGTTACATTGTCGCTGTGTATTGCATAGTCTTAAGATATTACCATGCCAATCAATGTATTTTCACTTAATGTGAAAGGGCTTAATAGCCCATTCAAGAGATCCCAACTATGGAAGGAAGTAAAGAAGCAGAAGGGCGATATAATATGTTTGCAGGAGACACATGTTTGTTCCTCAAACCCTCCAAAACTCTCACATGCGGAATACCCTCATATATTTCTTTCTTCCTTCCATAAGAAAAAGAGAGGAGTTATGATACTGTCAGTGTAGGTTAGAAACTAGCCATAGCAATCATCTTCTGTGGTTGCTGTATGATTTCTTCAGCACGTTTAGTTCTCCTCCACCTCAAACTCCTTCCCCCCAGTCTGCCCACTCCTAGGAAAATTTGGTATTTGAGCCGGCATACTGTGAGGAACTGTTTTCTGGACCCTTCCCAGAGTCACAAACCACTTGTCAGGTTGTTGCTGAGCTCTTTCCCGATGCCTATGTCCACCACTGCTCCTCCCACTGCCCAGGACCCCAGCACAAACACCTCCCGCGCGAAAACCACACCTTCGCCTCCACAATCCCCCACAGCGTCTACCAATGTCTCCATGCGCAGCGTTCAGCTGTCTATACCCCAGACGCTGGAGCGCAAGAGGAAATACAGTTCCACCCACACGCCCAAGCCCTCAATGTCCACATCTCCAAATTACTGATGCTGCCCTATAGGCTGGTAGAGACCGAGGCCTTTCACAACCTCATGGCAGCAGCCGACCCTCCCGATGTGCCCTCCCAGCCCTGCACCAGCACGTTTCAGACAACATCATCTGTGCCCTGACCAACGCCGTTTCTGACAAGGTCCACCTAACCCCGGACAAGTGGACGAGTGCTGCCGGGCAGGGTCATTATATATCGCTGACGGCACATTGGGTTAACTTGGTGGAGGCTGGGACCAAGTCTGACCCTGGGGCTGGTCATATACTGCCCATGCCGAGGATTGCGGGGCCTACCTCGGTCCAGGTCTCTCAGGCCTACTATCCGTGGGCATGGCGCCATCAGTCGGTAGCTCTAGGCACAGCAGCAGTGCCGTCGCTAAGCGACAGCAGGCGCTGCTCAAACTGCTGAGCCTTGGCGATAAAAGGAACACCGCCCAAGAGCTATTACAGGGCATTATGGCGCAGACCGATCTGTGGCTGGCACTGCTGAACCTGAAGTCAGGCATGGTTGTGTGTGACAACGGCCATAACCTGGTGGCGGCTCTGCAACGCTGCAGACTGACACATGTGCCATGCCTGGCCCATGTGTTAAATCTCACAGTTCAGCGGTTCCTCAAGACATATCCCAATCTGTCTGATTTGCTCACGAAGGTGCGCCACATCTGTGCACATTTCATAAAGTCCAGCACAGATGCTTCCACTCTCAAGGCAGTGCAGCGCCGCCTCCAACTGCCCGCCCACCGACAGTTGTGTGACATGCTCACGAGGTGGAATTCAACATTAACCATGTTATCCAGAGTTTACCAGCAGCACAGATTGTAGACTGCCAGATGTCAACTTCCACCAGAACTGGTAGTCAGGTCAGTCAGCTTCCTCAAGTCTACAATGAGAAGTGGACGTGGATGTCTGATATCTGTCATGTGCTGAGTAACTTTGAGGAGTCAACACAGATGGTCAGTGGTGATGCCGCCATCATCAGCCTCACCATCCTGCTGCTTGGCCTGTTGAAAAACTCTCTGGTCAGCGTGAAGTCGGAAGCTTTGCGCTCATCACAAGAGACGGGGGAAGAAAATTCCCTTGTTGATAGCCAAAGCACCCTCCGGTCTGTTTCTCAGCGCGTATCGGAGGAAGTGGAAGAGAATGAGGAGGAAGAGGAGGAGAATGTTGACGAGACAGAAGAGGGGACC